>JBBPLC010000159.1:0-53416 GCA_038089535.1 Hemileccinum rubropunctum | reverse complement strand
AACAAAGGGTCAACGATGGGGTCACGTCAAGACCTCGTCGATGCGACCAGGTTCATGGCGGAACATGCCATCGTGCCTGTTGTATCTCATGTGTTGGAGGGCTTAGGGTCTGCTGAACAAGGGTTTGGGCTCATGAAGCATGGAAGTCAATTTGGCAAGATTGTGGTCCGAATGGATGAGACTGGGCAGGTTGCAGCACGACTTTAAGTAGTCCCAATGGCCTGGACCTCGTCTAGGCCAAATTGGGTGAGCGAGTATTACTCTGAATCAATTCGTTCGAAAGATTTCGTCCACTGAAGCACAGTGCCAGTGACCTGTTTCTTGACCAATCCGGCACAGGACAGGTAAGAGCATTTAATTCATGTCAGGCCAGAATTTATGCAGTTATTGGAAACTTTGCGACGCTTCTTTGATTCTATACTCCCGATACCTGTCGATGAAGGCATGTCAATTTAATTGCCGAAGTGAACCCACCTCGAACTTGAACGGACTACAAAATTGCTTGCACGATGCACATCGAAAAGCAAGCAAACGATGATCGCTCGGTTGACTAAGCAGGAATCGCACCCACTGGCAGCAACGTCCCATCGACAAGCACATCCAGAGGAAGACCAAAATCGACCTCAGACCGCTTGCAGAACGCGCTAGTCGTGTTCGTAGCTCGCCGTCCGATCACTACTACGTGTCAACCCAATCTAGGACTGTCTTCAACCTGTCTGTCTGGCTCCAGCATCGTGACATGTGGGAGATCGTGCATAGGTGCCCCGGGCCATATTTTTAGACATGTTAACGGTACCATCAATGACAGGACTTTCGTGTTTGCTTGAAGGACCGCTTGTTAGCAGGTTTGCGAGGTGCTCAATATCTGTGGAAAGACCTTGTTTCCAAGTCTGACGATGATTGGGATACGCTCGTAATTGCCGAAGAAAAGATTACAAGGTCCTATCAGTCAACTACTAGTATACAACTCACGATCTACGACGTGAACAAGATAGTATTACTACTACACACCCAGACGTGTCAGTGATCCTGTCACAAGAGACAAATAAAATAAATCCATACTGCTATACACGCATCATCCGTGTATTCCTGTTGTCGTCGTTTGCGCGGCATACTCCCCACGAACACGCAACAGCAACTACCAGATGGATGCAAAATGTTAAGTCGTTACACAACCCAGAACAGGTCAAGCATAAACTCACTTACCCGACGGTCCAACAATAAGCATAGCGGGTAGCGTCAATGGAGAAAAAAATGGGGCAAACGATGAGAGCAGCGAGACGGAAGAGAAGGGTAGAAACGTTACACAAGAACGGTGAGGAGACTCGAACTTCATCATGAGGCGGCTAACCGTGAGCAGATGTGAAGGAAAATAAGGTGCCAGGGATGCCATGAGCGCGCCACCGATGAGTCAACGAAAACTGAATGGTTTCCATAGACGGATCAAGGTAGTGTACAGTTTTGGTCACCAGCCCGAGGAATCATGATGGACCAGTTCCCAGTCCACATACCCGGGTGAGTTGAAAGTTTTCACGTGGCAAGTACTATCCGGTTTACTTGATGCCGGGGCTCTTAAAGTGTGCGGGAGATATTTCGGTTCACACTTAGGCTTGACAATGTCGAAGCAACTACCCAAGGAAGCGCGCGCGTTAGTATTGAAAAGATCTCCTCGAGGGAGAAAGCCAGTCTATCACGACGCAGTGGTGGAAAAGCATCCTATACCTGCCTTGGAAGAGGGTCAAGTCCTGGTGAAGATGGGAGCCGTGGCGTTCAACCACAGGGATGTGTGTATTATTTTCACCGTTTCGAACCGCACTGGGTGACACCCGACTTTCTATAGCTTTGGATTCGTCTTGGGAGATATCCGGCCATTGGGTTCGGTGCCACGTTAGGAGCTGATGGTGCAGGTGTGTAGAATGACTTCGATTTTGAGTTCGGCTTGTCGTAGGGAAAGTTCAACCGATGTAACTGGGTTGCAGGGACCGTTGTTGCGACTACAGATCCTCATGACCCTCTCCTACATCGACGGGTATTTCTGACACCCATGCGGGGTTGGGAGAGTAGCCCCGACGCACCAGAACCCGGGTCAGTGACACAACCAACCCTTCTTATCTGACTGCTGAGCCATCTCCACTCGTCCTTTCTAGGTCCATATTTAGCGTCCTCGGGGGTGTGGTATACCCACAGCTGGGGACGTTTGCAGACTACGTTGTCGTTGAGCGGGACCAAGTCATTATCTCCCCTGACCATCTCGACGACGTGCACATGGCTGCATGGCCACTCGCAGGATTGACTGCCTGGAGGTGCGTTCAATCACTTTTTGAAACCGTGCCGTGCGCCAGCGATTTGGGCATCCACTGACTTGTTTTTTTCATGGTTTTTTGATTTTGTGTCCGCAGAGCTGCCATCATCAACGCTCGCGTCGATCAAGGACAGAATGTCCTCATTACAGGCATTGGTGGCGGCGTCGCTCTCTTCGCATTTCAACTCTGTCTCGCGAAAGGCGCCCACGTGTTCGTCACGAGCAGCAGCGAAGAAAAGATTCGAAAGGCGATCGCCCTCGGTGCCGTTGGCGGTGTCAACTACAAGTCAGGTGAGACTCGGTGACTGCCGTTGACGGGTACCCATTTTTGTTTTGATTCTGAGCATCGTGGTTAGAGGATTGGCCACATGAACTCGCCGAGTTAATCGAGAAACAGGGTCGGTCCGTGTTACTCGACGCCGTCATTGACGGTGGTGGAGGCGATATTATGGGCCAAGCCAATAGAATTCTGAAGCCCGGTGGCAGAGTCGTCGTCTACGGCATGTATGTGGTTCATTGCATGCATGCGCCTTCCTTCTCGTTCATTCATGATGTATCAACCTCCACCCTCCAGGACTGCCGATCCTGTTGTAAAGTTCGGCGTGCGCGAAGTGATGAGTAACCAGCAGCTTATCGGTTCGTGTCTTCTTTGGTTGGTCATGGGAGGGCTGTACTAACGTGCAAGGAACAAAGGGTCAACGATGGGGTCACGTCAAGACCTCGTCGATGCGACCAGGTTCATGGCGGAACATGCCATCGTGCCTGTTGTATCTCATGTGTTGGAGGGCTTAGGGTCTGCTGAACAAGGGTTTGAGCTCATGAAGCATGGAAGTCAATTTGGCAAGATTGTGGTCCGAATGGATGAGACTGGGCAGGCTGCAGCACGACTTTAGTAGCTCCAACGGTCTCAACCTCGTCTAGGCCAGTTTGGGTCAGCAGCGAGTATACTCCGAATCAGTTTGTACAAGAGATTCTGCCCACTGAGGCACAGTGACTTGTTTCTTAATCGATGCGGCACAGGGCAGGTCTGAGTGATCGATACAAAGTATCCAATTCACGCCAGGACAGAATTCATACAATTATCGGACATTTTGCGACGCTTCTTTGATCCTATACTCCCAATACCTGTCGATGAAGGCACGTCAATTTAATTGCCGAAGCGAACCCACCCCAAACGGAATACAAAATCGACTTACTTTTTTCGCATAGTGTCGTGTTCGTGTGCAAGAGATTTCCAAAGCTTCACATGAGGTGTGTAAACAAGGTTAGTTTCCAGACTGACCATCGAAGGATAAAAGGAGTATTACTGTACCTCAATCGCTCTCATAAGATCATCTCCACCATTGGTTTCATAGATATCCGCCAAGAATTCAATTGCTGCAACGCAGGGTAACTGAGCCCCTGAGGAGGGAAGGGGATCCTCAAGGTCGACAACATCACCCAGGGGTGCCTCATGTTGCTCTGGATAAGGCACGGAATAAGGGGTCACGAACGATCGGACGGTCGAGTAGCGCGTTTTGGAATGGTCCAGCACACCCCTGAGGTAATTCCATGCAGACGCATTGTTGGGCGCAATCGCAATCTTTGTCTTCACAAAGCTTCAAGACAATAGGGGTCAGTACAGCCGACAGCCACGACTATTTCTGCGCAACGCACGTCAGCTCTCTGCGGGCGACAGCATCCCTGTCCTCGTCTCCCTTCCTGATGCCAGATTGGAACACGACAAAGAATCGGTGATGCCATGCTGAATTGTTGCGCAGATCGCCGTCCAGCATGCGTTCTACAAACGCGAGCTCGTCGTGCCACAACGCGTTGTTGTTGAAATGGGCTAGGACCCATTGCCTATATGACCAAGTGTGGTAGTTTTTAGTGTCGATCTGGAGGGCGTTGGCGATGAACGTGAGTTCTGGCGCGGGGTCGTTGATACGTTGGATCAGGAGTCGACGGTGATGCCAGACTTGATATGTTTTCAAGTACTGGACCGCGAGCTCGTCCATGAGCCGCAGTTCGAAGTCCAAGGGAGCATTCAGGGCAATGAGGGTCTTGTACCGGTACTGCCTGATGGATGGGTGGTGACGGAGTGCACCGAAGAAGGGCGTGGATACTCACCACGCTGAGTAGTGTGCAGGATTCTGACGAATGATATTCTCTGTGAGATCGAGTACTCTAGGACTCTTCTCCCCAGTCTTGACGATGCCTCTGAAGTAATCTGTAGCATCTTTGTCTAAATCGTCGACTCGGCGTTCAAGATGGCTGGATCGGCAGAGTCACTGCATACACGCACATTCTGGCGTATAAAAGATTGGTGCGATGGGTTTAACGCCTTCATACTGCTCGAGGGGGACAACGTCGGTCCATTCTGGTCTATCAGCGAATAATGATTGGTCTTCCATGACGGGGAGCAACAAAGGTGAGATCAGAGGTACATTATTGTGTGCACCAACTTTAAAGGCAAGAGCAGAGAAACGTGCATCATGTCCAGAAAGAAACCATCAGAGCATACAATACAATGGGGCCTAAACTACGACGGACATCTGGGGGAAGATAGGTATCGGAATATTATCGAGAACAAAGAGAGAGGCGAGAAACTGCATGGGTGCAAACAATACACTACTCAGGCTGCAGCTGTGGCAACGGGAGCAACCGCATTGCTCGCAGTGTAGTCCTATCACTTCATCAGGAAGCTGTATAGCGAACGAGGTAACCCACCCACATACCTCCATCTCAGCATCGAGATCAGCAGCGCTCTTCTGCGGGCGTTCGGTACCTTTCCTAGCACGACCCCGTCCCCTGCGGATACCACGCGAAGCGGGCCTGGAGATGCAAATCAACAAAGCAAGCACCGAGTTAGGGTGTAAAGCCAACCTTGTCACTCTGGTAGTGGGAGCAGTAGTAGTAACAACCGCAGTTGCAGGGGGAGGGGCAACACGAGAAACTAACGATTGAGCAGGCGCAGGACGCGCAGGGTCGACGACAATTTCGATCTTCATAGGTCGTTCTACAATTGATGGACGGACGCGAGGTAGTGAGCATTAATCGGCTGAGTTCTGACGCAAGCAGGCAAGCAAAAAGGGGGGACGGATACGAGCAAACCATAACCCAAGCTGTTACCGAGGACCGCTGAGTCGTTCCCTCGCGCCACAATCCTTGCACCGTACTTAGAACCGAATCCCATGACCGCACCATGAAGTAAGCCGGGTAGCTGACTGCAGGCAACATGGATCCAGGAGGGTGATCAGTCCTCCGTTACGAATCCATGGCTATAATCCACAACATGCATGGGACAACAAGTGTGGCAGCGAGGACAAGTCATGGTCGCCACCAGGAAGACTGTCAACTCGCACTTTTCAGCGCCTGAGGTGTGTCGTCCCAAGTATTTTTTGGAAGTGGGCGTCGACCAGCGTTCGACGGCAACGGCCACCTCTGTACCCCAGAGGTTCCTCCCAACAACAGACGCAGGAAAGCAGATAAGAAAGTGGCGGTACTAACTCCCATCGATGAGGCGGTTGTTGTACTGTTGGTATGCCTTGGTGCCATCTCCTTTCCTCTGGAAGTGAACCGCGGCAATCCCTTTTGAGCGACCATTGCTATCATAGTGCAAAGTGACTTCACGAAGAGGGCCAACAGTAGAGTGGAACAATTCCTGTAAAGAGTGTCAATAATGCAACACAGCGAACGAATCAACGTGCACAAAGTACCTTGATTTGGACTTCATTCACGTCCGCAGGGAGGTTGGAGACGATGATTTTGTCAGCGGGCTGAGAAACAGGGTTGGCTGCAGCGACCACTTTTGCGGCGGCAGCGTTTTGGACAGCAGCACGGACAGTTGCGTTTACAGGGTTCCCCAGCACTTGGGCTTTGGCTGAACCGCGGCGACCAACTCGACGCCCGTTCTTAGGGCGGGCGGCAATAACCTGAACGAGAATTGAGCTGCGGAAAAAAAAACGTCAATGCGTTCTGCTCACCTCGTCAAGAGACTTGTCCATTTTTTAGTAAAAAAAAACCTAACGTAGAGAAATATGCAAAAAATAGAGGACGAGGTGGTGGCAACGACAAAAGGGGCAACGCAAAAATGCGTGAAGTGGGACAACTGGCTTATATTAAAAGCGGAGTTTCGGAGTTTGAATCTCCGTGTGGCTGTACTAGTCTTGCTTGAGTCCAGTGGCTGTGTGCCCATATCTATCAAATCATGTCTCGAGGCGGTCGTGGTGGTGGACGAGGTGGTGGGCGAGGTGGATTCAAGGGAGGGGCCTTTGGTTCAAGCACGGCGCCCCCAATGGGACTCACATTTGCCGATATACAAGCAATGTCGCGCGAAGCGGATGCATTATACCCTGTACGTTGCATTGTTATGTGGTAACGCTCTGAAACCCATCTCCGGCTCATAGCCCTTGGACCCATTGCCTGTGCTTTCAGACTTCTCTGCAGAGGAGAAGAAGATAAGCCAGCTGCAGACAGGCTTCATCACCCGACTTCGTAGGTCTCAGTATTATGTCTCGGAAACAGTAAAATCGAACGGTGAGGGCGAATTTACTTGCACGCATCTTGTGCTGATCCATCAGTACAGAGCTTGAACGATATTCAGACAAATATCGTCAAACTTCTGCATCGCTCCCCACTCTCAAGCGGAAAGACCTGCATCCATCTTTCTTCCCATCCGAGATATTCGAGGGTTATTTTAACCCTAAGAAAAAACGGAAAGGTAGTGTCCCTCCGCTTCCTGGCCCTATGTCTGAATACACTTACGTTCCTAGCGGAGAAAAAAGCCAAAACAAACCGTCTCAACCTTGATGAACTGGTGGAAGAAGCAGAGGAACTCGTACGGTCTCCAGGATTTCACACCGTTATGTTCTTACCGGACCTTGTACCAGGAAAAGAGCGGCGAGGAACGGTCAGATGTTGGTTCGCAGGCTGCTGAATCAGATTATGATGTTGATGAAGAATACGACAACGATTACGCTGATAATTACTTTGACAATGGTGAGGGCGATGACCTCGATGACCTCGGGGCCGGGGTTGGCGTAGACGACGGAGGGGCAGGTGAGATATTTTATTCTCTTTCAGTCACCCGCTCATCCCACTTTGTCAGATTACGACTAGTCTATTTCTACGGTAAGTAATCCTATCGTATCCCATTGTATCCTGTCATGACTAGGCAATGAACCACAGTACGCCGGTAATGTGTACCGATGCACCTGTACCCGAGAAGATGATATGCTTGATATCAATGATTGTTTAATTCATCTCTAGGGACCATTGGAATGTGGGGCAAGGCATGCAGAACACGCACGTGACAATTTATCATATAGGCATTCTACGAAAGCGAATGTCAAGTTCATATCGCCTTCATTCAACTTACCTCAACGCCCGCCGCATCTTCCATGGTATATACAGTCAAACTCATAACCCTCCTTGTTGCCCCACTCGCCGTCCTTGCCTGCGAGGGGGAATGTATCGTCAACATTACTAAAGAGTACCTCACCTTATACTCCTCTGTCATCCTCGACGTTTTCCAAAACCTGGTATATACTCCCGCTCGTTCTCTCTTGTTATTTGATGTTCATTCACCCCCCTCATAGGCCGATCAAGTAGACGCCAAAATTGTTCCACCCGACAACCGCCGCCAAGACGCTATCAGCTACTTCACCCCCGTATTCAACGCATACAACAAGGTCTCCTACGATGGACTAGAACACGCCATATTCCCCTCGTACTTTCATGGAAAGTGTCGCGACTCGGAAGGCAAGGTGCCCGAGGGTTGCCCGAATCCCGATTGTCCCGTCGTGTGTGGCACGCCTGGCTCCATGGTTCACTTCTTCCCAACGTTGACCCGCATCGTGTTTGATCAAGTCTCGGGCGAGCTGGCCAACATCACTCATCCCGGCAGCAAGACTTATAGACAAGTCGAAAAGGCAGTGTTGGCTGACGCGCAGAAAGTGCAACGCAGGGCCCTCTCTCGAGTAACCAGGTCCGCGAACCTTGAAGGACGGAAAACGACTGACACCAAGAAATTCCGAACCATCATGAAGAGCTTTCCGGCGATGATGTTGAACGCGTGTGGTGGTTGGAATCTTTCACAGTGTTGTTGGGAGACGTATATGAAGAAGTTCATCTTGCAGTTTCCCTAACGATGTGATGCCTGGACACGACATACCCATCCGACTTGGATCCGATCGCTAGTTCCGCCTTCCAACGTGTTTCTTATTGTTCCTTATTGTTCCTAGAAGAGTCGTTTTGTTGGAAAATCAGCAGTTCTTGTGCATTCGTTGCGCAAAACTTGTGCTAAGATTCCCATAGTTCACAATAGTGAAGGTCAGAGAACAAGGACGGTGATTGTTCGCACCCGTGCTGTAACGTGTGCAACAATAAGTGCGCCATCCATCAGCAACCAACGGCCATTTAATCTCGCGCATTGTCTTGGAGTTCCTGTAGCGTGGCACATGGAGTCCGGTAGAACAAATTTCTTTCCTTCTCTCAAAGTTCCGCACAGCGATAACGTTGCCAGGATCCGAAGTTGACCCGATCGCACTGCAGCAACTCTTCTCACCCACGTCGATTGGTATTACAAACCGCCATCCGCCGACTACTAATCCACGATAACACCGGGGAAGAACTGTTCTAAGTGTCATTTTCGTACATTAGAATTCTGTCGCGAAGCCCCAAGGTTTCACGTTTGAGGTTTCGTTTGAGGTCCAGCTCATCTCAGGCTACCCAAACCAAGACTTTTTCGAGATCAGAAGACAGGAGCGTTCTGATCTTTAGAGATAAGCCCCATGTACAAGGAACGCGGTATCTGCCGCGACGTCTGCAACAAGTCAGACATAGTGATGTGCCACGTACCCCCCCCACTGGTGCGCAGCAAATCATTTCGGTCATGATGGCCACGTGGAAAGTTGGTTGACATCGTCCGCAGTGCCATCTGGCAGTGACCACACCATTCATCCCTACGCCCACGTACGCCACCTTCATGTTTTCATTTAGACTTGGTGCATGTCTATCATGGATATAAGTACAGCTTGTCATTTCCTGCGAGAATCCGAGCGCGTGTTAAAATAACTTCAATATATCACTTCCAACGCCCATGGCCGTGACCGCGTTGCCGGCACCAGCACCTTGAATGAGAAGTGGCCGTGCTCCGTATCGTTCCGTGTGGAACATGATGATGTTGTCGCTGCCTTGCAAAGACGTGGCAAACGCGTGCGTCTTGGGGTATCTATTTTCCAACAAAGATGAGCCACATTGGACGTGACAAGGTGATGACGCACTCGTCTAGTTTGGCCTCGACTTTGCGTTGCTCGACATCAATGACACCGACGTAGCGTAAAACGTTTCCTCGTTTGGCTGCCGCGTCTCGTTTCGCAGCAATGTCTGCGTCAAACTCGGGCAGTCTTTCCATAAACACCTGTGCGTCTGCGCCTTGCAAGGGTTCAGGGACGAGCGAGGTTGGTCGGACGTCCGCGTGTCCGTTTGGTAAGAGGTCGAACAGGCCGGGGATCATGCGCGATAAGATCGTGAGCTTTCGCGCGACGTCGGCACCATTCAGATCGTCTCCTGGGTGGGGTTCCTATGCCCCGCATCACTCCTTTTTCTTGCTACCAACGGTACGTAATAACTCACCGTGTACCCGTTTGCTTTGGCGACCTGCACGATGGAGGAGAACGAAGGCCCGCCCGCCTCGCCTTTGGAGTACTCGTTGAAGATGTAGCTCAGCGTGCCCGAAAAGACACCCTCGATCTTCTTCACCTGCCAGACCAATCCCACGCCGTCACATCCACGTCTTCCCCACTGATACGATCATCGCCACCCACCTTGTCCCCCGTATAAACCAAATCCTTGAGCGTCGAGATGATCGGCAACCCCGCGCCGACGGTCGCCTCGTTGAAAAATACCCCCCGCCCCGTCGTCCGATTGGTCACCGTCCCGACGATACGCTTATACAACTCAATGCTCCCCGAGAACGCTTTCTTGTTTGGCGTCACGACGTGGATACCCGCGTCCAGGAAACGAGGGTACGTCTCAGCGACAGCTTCAGACGCGGTGCTGTCCACGAGGACGACTTTGCCTGGTTTGCGCTGTGCTAGATCGGATAGTGCGTCGAATAGACCGTCGAGACTCGCCGTTTGTGCATTGGGATCGTCGAGTGCGATAGCCGATCGTGTGGGTCTAAAACAGGAGGTGCCATCTGTGAAGAGGAGCATCTTGCGGGAGTTGGAGATGGCAGCGATGCTCATCGGGTAAGGACTGTCTGAAGCGATGAGCTGCTGGAGGAACTCTGAGCCTACGCCGCCAAGCCCGACGAGGGCAAGGTGGAGGGTATCCTCACGACCGAATCTGCTCATGGTGGTAAGGGCTGGGCGTGTAGAAAAGTGGGAGATTTGATCCTCGAGGCGGCGCAGTGGAAATACGGCAGGCCTGTCAATGGTGGTCTGATGGTGCTAATTGATCAAGATCGCAACGATCAGATGGTGGGGGACACTAACAGCACAGCGAATACTTGGAATGATCCGAGTCGGATGACTACTCGGCCGAAGCCTTGTTAGTGATGCAAACCTCGCAGCGTGCATCAGAAAGACACTGCACTCTTACGTGCACTCGAAAATTTTTTAAACAAACTTCTATTTGCATTCAAAATACTGTCGTAAAGGGAGTGTACGGGTTGAAGAAACTGTAAAACGAAAGGAAGGTGTAGGCTACTATGTAGGAGGCGCAAAAGGGTGCAACGAGCAATCTAAACTGAGGTGAACAAGGAAATAGACTAACGCGCAAACATGTACGGTTGGGTCCTCGCTGCACCCAGGAAGGCGGGTATGTGTGTACGTTACTTCGTAGGAACACAACTAGAAAAAGTGATCAGTACTGAGAATCATCAAAGGCAAGGTAAAGGACATACAACTAGGTCCAAAAATAACACTGGAAAACCAGTATCGCACCATACACATCGTAAAAAATTGAAGTGAAATGTTTGACTATAGCACAAAAGTGATGGGTATGATGCGATGCGATAGTCCGTGCTAGGTGGGCCGAGTCGATATTGATACACGCGCAGAAGGAAGAAAAAAAAAGGGAGAAGCAAAAGAGAGAAAAGAGACGGAACTCTGGACAGAAACATCCAAGAGCACTAGGGGGAAAAATGATGGAAGGTCGGCGGCGTGAAGGAAATAAATAGCCGGACCACGATATGAATCACTAAAAAGACACGGGGAAAAGAAATTTAGAAAACCATGAACCCAAAGAGGTGTGGCATATAGGTGACAATAGAAGCATAAAAGGAGGAGGGGTGATAAAGGAAATATCACGAGAGTCCCAAGATCCAAGAACACAAAAAGGCGGAAAAATAAAAGCCCTGCATGCGATGTCGCGCATAAATTAGCAAGCGGATAGTTGTGCTTGTAGGCGAATGTGGCGCGCAACCTGAACAATGGCAGGGTCATCGTATACACTTGGCTGAATCGAGACTTGAGGGGATGATTTGTTTTTAATGTATGTTAGCCTCGTCAACCCTTTTTGTACAGACCCGACGAGTGTCGGGAACCAAAATAAGAAGCGTGGTGCGATGTGGCGAAAGCATGCAAAGAAATGAGCCGGCGATACTGACACATTGAGGAGAGGAAATAGATGGAAAAATGGAAAGAGGTGGGATGCCGGAACGCAAGATCCGCTAGCGAGCGAGGTATGAATATCGACGCTAGACGGAACCCGAATGTAAACTATCGGGGTTTGAGAAGATGGCGAGTGTGTCCTGTGCGAGTGACCATGACCAGAGGAGAGACCGAGTAATGCCAAACCATAGCGGAGAGCGGAACACTATTCGTTGAACGATGGTGGATACCAACAGCCCCAAGAGAGAAAAAAAAGACCACATAGAAGAACCAATTGCCGGAAGTCGCCGAATGGATAATGATATCGGTAAAAAGCGGTATGAGACACGGAACGACCCGGAAGACCACACCGTCGACGAGCAGGAGCGCATCAAGTCTATGGTCGGTGTGGGATCGGCAAGATGGGAAGGAGATCATTATGTCGGTTGTTGAAGTGATATTAGTCTAAAGGGGCTGTGCGCCAATACGAATAGTCTAAGCTGCGGGGACGTTAGCAATTGGAAAAGTTGCATTGTGATGTGATTCACCTCTACACTTTTGAAGAGATTCAATATAAAAAAAAAGACCGCTCAGAAAGCGGGAGGAGGCAACTCGTCCGGGCTGGGCGAGTTCTGGAACACGGAACTCGCGAAAAACCCGGCCTTGTCCTTTCCAGCACGAGTGGTGCTGGGCCCAACCGAGCCGAACCGTTTGGGCGGGAAGCCAAAGAGCTTCTTGAGCTCTTCCGAGGCATCAGAAGTTGAGGAGATGTCCTCATCTAAAGACATGATGAACACACCCTCGCTCGGCGTACGATGGTGGTTGAGGTGACGTGACGGAGTCGAGTTTGCATGGCGAGCAAAGGAGAAGCCATTAAGAGAAGAGAACAGCGGGGCCGTGCGAGGGCCATCAAAATCAATGTGGTGCAAGGTGGTATCCGCAGGGAACTCGCGGGTAGGGGTGGAGGGGGGAGAGTTGTCCTCCACGTCAGTGGTGTCGTCACAAACAGGGAAATCCATCTTGTAACCCGACGACGCCCGCCTTTTGTCGATACGAGGGAGCGCTTGAGAGCTGGGCGCTGATCGAGAAATATTGTTCCTGTGGGTAGGTTTGCCTCTGGGAACAGGCACAGGGCGAGGTGCGGGTGAGGGTGTAGCGGGTGGTTGGACCGTAAGGTTTCGACGGCGGACAGACCTGCCGGAAGGCGGAGCTGCGAGGGTCGAAGACGATTTTATGCGACCGCTGTTGGAGGGAAAGGGAGGACGAGCGTTGTCTGAATCGGAATCTGAGCCAACAATGAATGGATCGAACGAATTTGCGGCAGGATTGCTATTACGATGGGCGAAAGATGGGGGTGAAGATGACAAGGGGCCCTCTACCTGCGAGGAAGGGATAGGTGGTGAGGGTTGGCGAACGTTGTTGCGTCGTGAGTGTCCGTGAGTAGAAGAGCTGTTAGCGGAGTGAAAGGGATGAGACGAGAAAGATGTGGAATGTGACGAGATCTACCTAGCCGCACTCTTATCTTTCGGGGTCTTGGTTTGTCGGCCACGAGGAGGCTTGTCTGGGATGGGGGTGACAGGGGGCACGGATGGCTGCTCAACTAGGGGGGGAAGAGCGAGGTCGACAGACGCTTTGGCAGAGTCGTCCTGTGGGCGGATATGAGGCTGTGCATGTTTGGGCTTTGGCGAGCGGTGTGGATGACGTGTATGGCTCTGGGGCTGGTGTTGTCGGGGTGATTCTGCACGGAAAGGCTTTGATATGGAGAGGATGCCCGGTACTTTGGTAGGCTGTACGACGACCGCTGGGGGTGCGGAGGGATGACGACGATGGGATGATGGGGGAGACATTGGAAGGAAAGCGGGTTTGTGAGCGAGTAACATGAGGAGGGACGACTCGCTGATAGCGACGGGACAGGGCGGAGGAGAGAGAGAGAGAAGGTTGGGATGAGAAATAAAAAAAAAACGAGGATATGACTGATCAAGTGTCAGCCCGGCTTGGAGCTGTTTTTGTGTTCCGACGACGGCACAGCCCGGGTTAGGCGTAAGAGACTGCCACGTAAGGGAATCTCATGACCTATCGGGATTTGAATCTGAGCTGAACTCTAATTGCCCTGAACGTTGTTTTCTTGAGGCATGACGACGACGCCGTCGGACTTGTCACTAAACTCCTTGAAGTAGTACGTCGTGTGTCCTCCTCGTCCTCATCGTGCTACGCCGCAGTTCGCGGGACCGCACAACCACACTAGCACGTCCTTGTGCTGTGCTTAACGTACATCTTCTTGCAATCTTTCCGGCGATCTCCTCGGACGATAACGCCCCTCTTCTCGACCGCCGCATCATTAGAGCTTTCATATCTCAAAAGATACGCCAGGATTAAAGTTTCACTCCTTGTTTATCATGTGTACAGCGCATGTACTCCAACTCAATTGTATCATCAAAAACGTATTCACACAGCTCGGTACTTGTGCTGCGCATTGACGACATGATGCCAAGCATGTCCCCACAATATCGTCAGGTTGGTGGCCCGAGCAAGGCAACAACACTTTTCTTGTTTCCAAAACACGCCAAAGTTCTTGCAGGCAAAGGTTGCCACAATTGTTGACAGTTGCCCATCGACCCGCCCGCGCGTGGATCGTGCGTAGATCACCGGGTATATCCACTCTCACCACCATAACAACAAAAAAAACTGTTGAAAGCGAGATTTCATGAAAAGACACACTTCCAATGTTCCCTCCTATCCCCCTCCCGACATATATGATCAACGCCCATAATGATACTACAATGCGGCCTACCTTGCTTCGATCAGCCTGCCGCCGACCTCACATGCTTGTAGCGCTCAACGCCCGATGTGGGCGATTTACGACAGCCATCAGAAGAAGAAAAAAACATGAAACATGGCGCCCACAGAACCCACCTTGGATCAGCAACAGCCTCATCCGCTCATCCACAGATCATCCCAATTGCGTGCCCACTCGCGATTTGCAACTTTTAGGGGAGGTGGCTTGAACATGCGTTCTTGCCATGGGGACACCTCTGCAACCCGATTGGGTGAGATACGGAGGTTCTCACACCAATGTAACCCTCACTCGGGAATGATCATCAAGCAACGCTCCACCTTTGGGGTACACGATACGGTCTGTGGGACAAGAGAATCATTTAGCGAACGGTACCTGTGAACGGTTATATTCCTCGTCTTCTCCGGGGCGAATGAATCCATGAAACTGGGAAAAGAAGCATTCTTTCACAACTAGTGGGCCGCGCGTATACGCTTCGATCACTCACATGAGGCAGCGATGATTCATTGGGATCCTGGTAACGAAGAGAAGCAACATCGAGGCTGTGACGCAAGAGGGCTTTTGTCCGCTCCGAATTCCAAACACAATGTACCAATTTTGAGACGCCGTCGACGTTCCTGGAATAATGTGAATTACCGCATCAGTATCGGCGGCCTGTAGAAGCTGACGTTCCTCTGGCCCGCATCAACGTTCCATGACCAACCACTGCAAGCTCATGTTTGCAAAGCAGCAGTATTCACCGAGGTCACTTTCACACCGCAAACTTCAACATTCCAAACTCAATCAGAGACAATAAACATCATTCACATTAATAACCAGCAGGATACAAAAATTCATGTCTACGGAACTTATCGTTCGGGTACAGCAACCCATACAGATGTAGTCGTAGACATGATATCTCATACCCAGACCCACAAAAGTAGATAGCACTTGTCCTCACAAAGGAAGGATGGAAAAAATAGACCATGACAGTCCGAGAGTAGTCTGAATCGAGTTTCGCAGTCAACAAGGACGGCGAGCCACAAAGCGAACTAAAGGATGGGTAATCCCTCCAAGACAACAATTCTGCACATCTCCTCATACGGAATACAACAGTCATTTCCGTGAATGAAATAACCACTGCAACACTGGGGATACCAGCGAAGAAGACAACATAGTCGGGCAGACGGGGACGATGGAGTGCATGCACATCGTAGAGGGTGACGAAGTGGATCACATAAGTCACATAGAAGCAGCCAGGCGACCGCACTCTCCATAGGCAGCACTCAGGCTGCAGCTCCTCTTCCACCGGATCAGCTGTGTCATAAGCACATCTGATCAAGTCTGAGAATCCCATTGCAGGTAAGTCGTACAATTGCACGAACAAAGCCTGCAAACTACGTTGTGCGTCCGAGGACACAATGACCGTGATAGAGAAGGAAGAAACGCATACAATGGAAAGGAAACACCCACCCAGTCATCGCGACGCTTTTCAAAGTTGACCATTGCGCAATTGACAACTGCATTTCTGGTACGTCGCTCAGTCCATCAAGACTGGTCCCAGCTAGAGACGATCGAGGATGACTGTGATGCTCAGACCTTCCCGCTCAGAAGAAAAGACGTGTACGGAACACATCTTGTGCGTGCTGAGCCTCGTAGCTTTCAAGTTGTCATGGTTAAGAGAGAACAAAGCCGGCGAGTCCGCATTTAATGTCGGAGTTTGAGCGGAGTCAGAAGAGAGACAGGGGGTTAAACACGTGACATGCAGACGTGTCTTGAACGCGACGAGTAACGTTGGCACTTATGGCGCTACCGCGCACTCTCTTTGCTCTCGCAGGCATAGTCCTGGGTACACTGAGTGCTCATGGTGCGTCTCCGCCAGTCACGGTATCGCTTCGCTCGTCTTTCACGGCCAGTGACCCATTGCTCGAGGCATTGTCAGTCTCCGACCTTTCTAACCTACCTCCACTGACCCGCATTCCAGTGAAACAGTCGCAATGGAGGACCATTTAGCGCTCTTCCCTCTTCTCTCTGCGTTCTCGCTCACAGAGCGGCCGTCTACACCGCAGGAGGCACATAACGCTGTCTTTACCGTTGCAGTCAATCATATCCACTGGGCTGCCCTAAATTCTGCTCGTGTTCGTCTTGCACTGCATGCAACGACACCTCGATTGGCCGCATCTGCAGAGTACTATGATTGTCACGTCGCAAAGCTCTCTGACAGGCACAAGCTTGACAGTCCTGAATGCGCGTCTTGGGTTGATTGGTATGGCCAGATCGTTTGCGACGCGGAGACACTCCTTCAGCTTGCCAACGATGATCTTGTTGTCACAACACCCAAGCGTCTTCCTTTGGATCATGTCCATCGAATTTCTTTCTCTCTAGAGGAGCCACGGTACACAGCTATCCATTTTGCAGACCCTACTGCACCATCATTCCATTCCCTTCATGAAGCACTTCTCAGTTTAGAGCCAAAAGTGGAATACGTTCTTCGCTGGGCACACGGAACCAACGAACATGGGAATGCTCAACTATCCAGTCATCTCTCTGGATACGGTGTTTCTCTCGACCTCAAGAAGATGGACTATCTCGTTCTTGACGATAGGAACCAACATCAAACACAGACAACTGCTCAGGACTCTACTGAATTCGGCGAGATTGGCAGTCAACACTCTGATGAAGAAATTGTCACCTGTATTTTTGATTCTTTGCCATATATCGATCAGGAGGCCGAGACGATGGCGATGAAAGGGGAGCCACTCACGTCGGAAGAGATCGCAGGTTTGTTCCCTGTTTTCCAGTTGAACAAGAGGATGTATCCATGTTTCTTCCACAGATCTTGGTATAAAAGCAATCCAATTCATAATGGCGTTCTCCGACACGCCTCGTATAGAGTCGTTGCACGTCCACCAGTGTTGGGATCATCACCATACTGTGCCGTTCTCCGACGTGCGGCTTTTTCAAACACTGACCAACTCATTCCCGCTCTACGCAACGTCGCTCGCGCGCAAAATCAAAGTATCTGAAGACGTAAAGGACCAAGTCTACGATAATTGGGCGAAGGCATCCCCAGGTGTGACCATGGCTTGGGTCAATGGACGACTTCTTAATGAGAATGAGGGCTCCGCCGCGGGCATCTTCGGGTAAGGATTTCATTACACCCTGTTGACTTTTCGCGATTGAAATTTCGTACCCAGGCTCTTGCGCACTCTCCACCGTGAACGTGCTCTTGTCAAGTCTCTTGTCGATTTAGGTTTGACGACAGAACAGGCAATTGAGCTTCTTCTACATCCTGTTCACTCGACCTCCCAGCAATCTGCTTCTCCGTCGTCGACAATGGCGTCTACGCGCGGCTCTGCGAAGGAATTCGCGACTCAAGCTCGTATGGATGATGTCGATGGTGTTCTTGCGGAAAAGAAAACTTTCTCACTCTCCCCAAAAGTTGCCGAGTACCTTGATGGGCTCGTCGACGCAAGCGATAGACAAGAAGGCGGAGGAGTCATATTATATTGGAATGATTTAGCTGTGGACGCTCGCTATGCTCAATACAGCCCATCTTTACAAGCTGTTCGTGTTTCTCTTTCCTGGTTGATCCACATTTCTGACTGCAAAAATTCACAGCTTCTCCGTGTCCACATGATGTCACTTTTTTCACCTATGCTTCGGATTCGGCAAAACTTAGTCAATGTGATTTTCGTCCTTGACCTATCTCAGATACGTTCTCTATCGCTTCTTAGCAGCCTATCTGATCACTTTGTGGCGCGAGGGCTTCCAGTCAGATGGGGCTTGGTCCCTGAAGGCGAGGGTGACAGTGCGTCCATAAACACGTTATAGACGACTTTGTGTTCACTTTTTCAGGTCTCAAGATGGCTCGCCTCGTGTATTATTTCAATAATAAATATGGTCAGGACCGGATGATTGCATTCATCCAAGGGGTACGTAGACCCAACCTGTCGTCACCGACAACGGCCTTGACTTGTCACAGATCTCACGTGCTCACGCGGAGCGTAGACTGTCCAGTTTATCGTGGCAAGCGGTACAGGAAACATTCCATTTACTCGATGCTGAAGATGATTTTGCCGCTGTTGCACGAGGGGACGTTCCGCTCATTGACGAAACCACAGGGGTGGACGTCATCACCCAGTCACAAAAATACTGTAGAAGACTAGGCCTAGGGATTCAAGCCGCTACTGGGAAGGGCTACGCTTTCGTCAATGGAAGGTATTTTACTATCAGTGATGTAAGTGATATCTCCATCGCATTCCAGTTTATCTCAATAATGGCCGGACCCGCAGAACATATTTCAGCAAATGGCTGGCGAAACTACGGCGCAGTTGCAGATTCTTCAGGAAATGGCACGTGCAACGCATATTGATTGATGTGTTATCACTGACGTTCCCCAAGGTGTATACTGGCGAGATCACAGATGATGATGCTCCCTTGATGTCAACGTTTTTCTACGACCTCCCCTCGACGCTCCCCCGCCGGAATCCGTATATCTTTGTCAACAATCCATCCGGTCGCGGGCATACACTCGTTGGGAACAGTTTACAAATGTTCAACTTACCCGAGATGTTCTCAAAGGCTGGCTTCTGGAGAACGGACGGTTCCTTCGTCGTCCCAAGTACGTATCATTCTTTCTATCTCGTTTGCCACTTTCACGGTGAGCAGGTCAGACTGGTGAACTCGCAGTAACGGCATATGTTATTGCTGACTTCGATTCGCATGAGGGCCTGGAATTGGTGAAGGAATCCCTCAAATTCATGGTATTTATAAATTCGTCGCGTCACTATGAGTGATGCTTATCGTCATATTACTGGTTTAGACACACACACTCAGAACTCGGATAACCTTCGTCCATAATTCCGAGGCGGAAACTACTGGGGTTGTTTCTACGTTGATTTCCAATCTTTTGCATGCGGGTAGTCTCGGCGATATCCCCCCGTCACGTCTCTTGGAGGTGTTAGCCAATGAATCAGACGGATACCGTGTGCTTGCCTCGCAGGAACTTTTCAACCTGACCGGCATGGAAAATATCTCCGAGGACGTCACCCGCCTGCTACAAGCCAGTCGTCTAGTCATTCGGCAGCTCGGACTTGAGCCTGGGCAGCGAGCTGTCTTGGTTAATGGCCGAGTACGTTATCTGTTAGTCACCGTATGCGTTGAACCTCATCCACAACTTCATGAAACAGCTTGTTGGGCCCTTTGACATAAACTCCGAATTTGTTGCCGAGGACTTTGAGATGTTGGAAGGGTTTGAACTCAAGCAACGTGTTGGTCGAGTAGCCGATGCAATCAATGAGATCGTGGGTGGAGATAGTACTGATGCGTAAGTGATACTGTCCCGTCAGCTACAGTGCAGGGCTGACGGACATGTGCTTGACACGCAATCAGATTCAAACGCGCGGACTTGATTTCGTTGGCGTCTTCCATCATTTACACCGATCAGCAACCCGACCCTTCTGAGGTGGGCCTTTTCGATTCGGCGCCCAAACCGCGCACGCGAAATTACCGACTGCTTTCGAGCAACTATACGTGAGTTCCTGTGTTCCACGTTTCTGATCTTTCTTTGCCAACGTCTCGTTTATAGCAAATTTGCAGTTGGTGACCCCTCCAATGCTCGGAGTCACATCGCGCTGTTGGTGGACCCCTTGAGCGAAACCGCTCAGCGGTGGTCGACGATATTGGCAGTAAGTGCTGAAGAACAGTGATACGTTTCTACCAAGCACTGATCATTTTCTTAGCAATCCCCTGAGCTCTTCCCTGATATCTATATTGAACTCTACCTTAATCCCACCCAGCATACCGAGGTACGAAGATATTATTTTGATGGCTAACTGATGCCTGATTGATATGTGGAATCCAGATACCACTCAAAAGATTCTATCGCTACAACGTTGTCCCACATCTTGATTATGATCCCAACGGGTAAAGATCTTTCAAATTTGACGTTCTGGCCGTGACCGTTCCGCAGGCAGGAAATCCCCGCTCAAGTTACTTTCAATGGACTTCCCCTTGAACCAATCTACACCTTGGGCATGGATGTTCCACCCTCTTGGCTTGTTCGGCCCCGTGAAGCACTCTACGATCTTGACAATATTCAGCTCGGAAAACTTGCCCCTGAAGACCAGGCCCAGGGTATCCAAGCACTCTTTGCACTGGATTACCTCGTCGTAGAAGGTCATGCACGCGAACTAAAGACCGTCAATCCGCCTAGAGGTGTCCCGCTCCAACTCGCCAGCACAAAGGACGGGTCGATCATCGATGATACGCAGGTTGTTGCAAACTTGGGGTATTTGCAATTCAAAGCGCGGCCAGGCACCTTCAGGCTCGAAATCAAAGAGGGTCGTGGGAGAGAGATTTATGAACTAGAGAGCATCGGGAGCGAGGGCTGGCACAGTCCGTCGGTAGCTGATGCTGGCGATGCTTTGATGGTGATGAGCTTTGATGGGCTCACGCTGTACCCTCGACTCGCTCGGAAGCCTGGTTCGGAGTGGCTGGATGTCCTCGATGGATTGTATGCTGAACCTGGCGAAGGGTCAGGAAATTTAGTGGGGACTTGGGTGTCCAAGTACGTCATGCGAGGTTGGCGTTCATCCTTGTCCTAATTTTTTTTGCCCCAGGATGACCTCGCTCCTGAAGCCAAAAAAGGCGGACGATACAACGACGCAGGCTGTCCAGAAAAGTCAAGCGGACATCAATATATTCACTGTGGCATCTGGCCTGCTGTATGAGGTGCGACCGATTTAGGCTATAGCCATTGTGTTCTCAGCGGTTTTACTACAGCGTTTTGCCTCGATCATGATTCTGAGCGTGTTGCGTAATACCAAGAGTAGCGTCAAATTTTGGTTCATCGAGAACTTCCTTTCCCCGTCCTTCCTTGTGCGTGTCTTGACAGCTCTTCGTTGCTATATGTTGACACGCTCTTCAGGAATTCATACCACATATGGCGGAGGAATACGGTTTCCAATATGAGTTGGTGACTTACAAATGGCCGTCGTGGTTGAGGGCACAAAAGGAAAAGCAGCGCATCATATGGGCCTACAAGATTCTCTTCCTTGACGTCCTTTTCCCGATGGACCTCAAAAAGGTCATCTTTGTCGACGCTGATCAGATCGTGCGAGCGGACTTGCAAGAGTTGGTCGATTTGGATCTTCACGGGGCGCCCTACGGCTACACGCCGATGGGGGATGATAATTATGATATGGAAGGGTTTCGCTTCTGGAAAATGGGTTATTGGCATGATTTCCTGAACGGTAGACCGTATCACATCAGGTATGTCCTACCGTGGTCTGCCTTTTTGTGGTCCTCATTTCCTGTGAGTGCTCTATATGTAGTAGATCTCGTCCGTTTCCGTCAGGTAAGCGCGCCCTCACTTTGTAAATTGTTGCACATTCTAACCATTGAACGTAGATGGCTGCTGGGGTGAGCATACGACAACGGCGACGAGATTCATGCACTTACCATTGCTGTAGGACCTTCTCCGAGGATCATACCAGATGTTGTCCCAAGACCCTAATTCACTTGCCAATTTGGACCAAGGTTCGTTGCCTGATCATAGTATTGGAAAGTTGATTAATATTATCCTTCAAGATCTCCCAAATAACTTGCAGGCTCAAGTTCCGATCGTAAGTCAGACTCGTTGTGAATCGGACAATCGCTAATGTACGAACAGTACTCCTTGCATGAGGATTGGCTATGGGTAAGCAGATTTATTTTGAGGAGAGTAAGATGCTAACGATAAATGATGATTGCTCAGTGTGAGACCTGGTGTATGTTGATCCCTTGATCCGTGCATTCCACATGATGCTAAGACACTCCTTGACCACAGGCAGCAAAGACAGACTTCACCGTGCAAAGACGATTGACTTGTGTCAAAACCCGCTCACGGTTTGTCTCCAGTACATCTCACCCTATCCTTCCGCTCACCGATCTATTCGACCACAGAAAGAACCAAAACTATCGCGGGCGCGTCAGATTCCCGAATGGGAGGAGTACGACAACGAGATTGCTCGATTTGCGCGCCGACTTGCTGCTGAGGGAAGGATTCACGCGAGTGTCGCGACGGCGGATTCGAACGTACTGGCTGGAAGCAATGCGCAACCTCGGACGGAGGGCGATTTATCGGGGAACGAAGTATCTCATTCACATGATGAGTTGTAGACAGATTTTGCACCAAACGAATACGTTATCTATTAGAGACCCGCGCTCGATTTAGTAGCCATCAATTCACCATAGCCACTGGCTCGATTTGGCAGCCTTTCGCCTGCCTCCCTATCACGAGCCTTTGATAAAGGTTCAGACAATGTCTAACTACTTCACTAACGCGCAAACTCGGAACCCTTTGCTAGTGCCGGACTTATTCCAGTGCATCCTGGATTGTCTGGCAACCACATCCGACGAGGACTATGGAAACTTGATGCAGGAACGTAGAACACTTGCTGTGCTGGCACGAACATGCCGTGCGATTTCAGAACCTTCTCTCAACCGTCTTTGGCGGCGTCTAAGCTCACTTCTACCCCTCATTCGGTGTTTTGCTGGTGTCGTGGATGTAGCCAGAGTCAAGGTAGTAACCGAATCATCTTGCTAGTACCAGATCATTCATGACGTCGACAGACCCCTCCAACCCCTCTTGAATGGGATGTCATCAACCGATACTCCTTTCGCATCCAGGACCTCACCCTGGGAGGTGAACATTTATCCCTGCACTTTTTGCGATGCACAAATCTTGTCCTGTCCAACCTCAGAGTGTCCAGGTGGACCTCCATGCCCCGGGCCGGCAGGCCAGTATTAGTAGACTCCGACCTCGAATCCGTTGCGTTCCTATGGCCATTGCTTACCCCCAAAATGGTCACTTTGGAAGTGACATTGGATGACGTCAATGATCCCAAGTATCCATCATTTCTGGACAACTACCCTCTCCCCTGCCCGAATTTGAAGTCGATCAAATTCTGTTTCCTTTCGAGGTCCCGAGTCCCTGTGACGGCCACACAGCATCTTTCTCGAGTTATCTGCGGCCATGCAGACTGGCAGCGTGTCGAGCTTTCCCCTGTTGTAGACAACGTCACATTGAAACATCTCGGCATGTCTTCCGCACTCAGGGTAGTTTCGTTGGCCCATGCTTCGGATACAACACAATCAGATGAAACATGCTTTGGGCCTGCAGATACGCCATTCCGCAAGGTCACAAAGTTGACCTTGACGCTCTGGAATCGCCTTGATTTTGCCACACACCTCTTACGGGCTCATGACCAAATGTTTCGCAGTTTCCAAGTCGTTGTTTACACCTTACCTACCACTACGGAGATATCTGCCCTCTTCACATCGATAGCCTCCCCTCAGCGCGCACATTCACTGCAATCAATCAGACTCAGGCGGCCTCGATATCTACTCCACGGTGCTTCTATACCAGCTGGAGAGATACAAAGGCTCTCATATGAGATCTTTCGTCCCCTCGCGTCTCTCGCGTCTCTTCGTGAACTGGTCATCAATCTGAATCACGCGATATCTCTCAATGACGAAGAGTTTGGTAGCCTTGTCTGTAATTGGCCTCGTCTCAAAATCTTGCGATTGTTGGGGGTGCGTGAAGAGCATCCTGCAAAGTCGATCACCTTGAAAGGGTTATTGTCGCTTCTTGAGTCTTGTCACAATCTCCGCGAGATTGGTATGCCGGTGGACGCGAGGGATGTTCCACTGTCAGAGTCATGTTCAGATGTTTGTCGTTCTTCCGTCACTCGAGTCGTGTTCCAGGACTCCCCGATCGAACACTCAAAGCTGGTTGCGGAATTTTTGTCCAAACACATACCATGCGTGCGTTCCGTACGTGCCACGTTTAGTGATCGGAGGTTGTTAGTGGGAAGCAATCGAAAGCATCAACAGTTGTGGACGCAGGTTAATTGGCACAGGAGAAAGCAACGTGTGAGTAACTGTCAAGATATTGCACAGTCCCAACGCTGACAAGTTTTTGTGACTAATTCAAGAGGAGCATGCAAGCATAATGTAGCACCTATTCTCAACTATAGACCGTGACTCGATTCTTCTGACATTACCAAGGCATTCTCTCTCCTTTGTAATTAACGAAGCGTCCGGCGTAAGATTGATCGGCATTCGAGACGACGTTAACTATACCAGTTGCGCTCTCGTGAGGCTCGAGTATAGCTCCATCTCCACCCATATCTGGGATCCAAGTCAGCTGTGTTGGATCATTCGCTTGACGTCACATTACCTGTCTTGACCCAACCTGGATCGACAAGAAACGGTATCAGGTCGGGACGCTCTTTTGCTTGCTTGTAGGTCTGGACAACAATAAAATTGGCTTAGAGGATGAACTTGAACGTTACATACCAACATATTGAGGGCTGCCTTCGAGATGCTATAAGACGAGTGCTGCCCGCCATAGTCGAAGCCGATACTGCCCAGCGTGGATGACACGTTGACAATGATTTTGCGATTGCCTCTTTCAATAAGAGGTACGAAAGTCCTGGTGACAAGAGTAGGACCCACAACGTTTGCCATGATGGTCGTAGTAAGCTCCTTCGGATCCAGATTCGACGGCGTGTCGTTCTTGAAAGCCTTGATACGGCGTCAGTTGATCGCATCATAAATGTGGAAGGACTTACTATGCCGGCATTGTTGATGAGATAGTCGAGCCCAGTATCTCCCAGGATGCGCTTGACCTCGTGCATCGCACGAGATATAGAAGCTTGATCAGTTACATCCATCTGCACGACGTGAAGCTTCCCCACAACCTCTGGGGCAGATTCCAGTGCATTGAGCGTGACAGCAAAAGGAGGGTTTCGACAAGCGGCAAAAACGACATTATGCGGAGAACGAAGGAGGTGTTGGATGACGCTCAACCCGATGCCTCGGGACGCGCTGTACCGTGCCGTTGGTAGACTGTTATCGAGACACGACAGAGACGTACCCGGTGACAAGCCACGTTTGAGGGATGGTCATGCTGGTACGGAGGATAGCTCGTAGTAGACGCTGCCCCCTTTCTTCGATCACTTACTGAGCATTGCGTCATCGCTATAGTTTGGCTGCAATGTATGTTACAAGCTAAATCGAAGCTTGGAACTCACCGACACAACTTGCTTGCTCACAAATGTTTGTATTTTTTTGGTGAGTCCGAGTCAGACGTGCTCGATCTTTTGCCGTCCTGTGTCAAGAGTCAAGCTTTGGCAAGTTCCGTCCTAGACTTTCAATCATCAGGTACGACGCGGGCTCACCATGAGCGGCTTGGTCCACCACCCGAACTTTGCGTGGCCATCATAATGTGGCTGCAGTGAATCACATAGTGGCGGAGGGTAGTAAGGGCACCTACGGTTTAAGCGGGCCATAATGGACCATTATGGTGACCAATATGGCAATGCGTCAAAAGAGTACGTTACATTTGTGCTTTCCAGATTTGAAAGTTTACCCCGTGACGGTTAAGGAAGCGCTCAACCTCAGCTGGACTACCGGAATATGAGTAAATTTTGATCGTTTCTTTAAGGCGCTTCCGGGGTGCTTTTATTCACCGGTTCTCCGAAGGGCTAAGCTGTTACTTAAACGGTCCTCGTCCGACTCCGTCGCCACTGACCAGAACTTCAAATACACTTCTCGCCATTTATTCGTTCACCAAGAATATGCCCTGGCTGTTGCAATGGACTAGTAGGTTGGGAAAGTTGATCTCCGGAACCGAAAAAGAGTGCCAGGTGAGGTTACCAGTGGGTGAGTAAAGCTTTTTGTTGGTGAGTTCACCAAGCTTTCATGTGATCCGAGAACTTGGTCACACCGATATAAGGGCGTTCGCCATATGACTTCCACATGCTGGCCTGTGATGTGAACAATTATCCATCAAAGCGCAGCGCACTGGCTGCAAAATGTTCCTCGCCAGCATGTTGTCATGCACCTGATCATATTTGTTCCCAGGCGTCTTGTGAGATATAAATGCAAGCGGATGGATCACCTCCTGTAGCAACCAAGTTCAGAGCAGGTTCTGGTTCTTCAATCCCTTTACTTAGTTCAACATGATGAAGCCGACTCTCGTGTCTCTTGCTCTCATATCGGGAGCTATTGCGCAACGCACACTGATCGTTTACAATGGTTGCCCCTTTACTGTCTGGTAAGCATGACCTGGGGGTGATCGAGTTGCTACTGAGATGCCTTCCAGGCCGGCGATGTTCACAGGCACGGGCACTCTTCCCGACTATACTACTGGGTTCGTCTCTCCTCTATCTAGTTTCTCCGAATACTCACTATCGTTGAAGATGGGAGGCTGCGGAATACACTTCCGTGACATTCCAGGTACAACCCACATTTTATACCCCTATCTTTGCTTGGCGCTCATTCGAATCCAACTTTCAGGTCCCGAGTGACTGGACTGCAGGCAGAATCTGGGTATGTAGGTAGACAGCGGAATGCCATTAATCTCATAATTCTTTCCTAGGGCCGCCGTGATTGCGACTTTAGCACCGACCCTGGTCCCAATTCCTGCCTTGATGGCGGTTGCAATGGTGGTTTGGTGTGTAGTACCACCGACGGCACGGTATGACTTATTATTCTCTTCAGTACATTTCACGAATCATCTGTGAATGCAGGGTGTCCCTCCTGCCTCTTTGGCAGAGTTCACGCTCGGCGCTGGTGGTGTCGACTACTACGATGGTTCGTGCTTTCAGATAGTGCGGGTCCCATCCTGATTGCCGATGTTAGTTTCCCTTGTCGACGGATACAACTTGCCCCTTGCTATCACGAACAACGTTGGTTGCGGTATTGCGGATTGCCCGGTCGATCTCGGCCCAGACTGTTCGTACTGTTCGTCTCTCCTTGATCGAAATGGTTGATCGTAGCATACAGGCCCTTCTCCTCTCATTGGTCCCTTTGACTCGACCGGCTTCCCTGTTGGATGCAAGAGTGCTTGCGAGGCTAACTTGGACGGCGACCCTAGTAGGCATTCCTACGTTCAGCGAGATTTGTTTATTTATTTCCACTCTAGCCAATTCGCCCAACTGCTGCACCGGGCAATATGACACGGCTGCAACCTGTCCTTCCTCGGGCGTCGAGTACTACAGCTACTTCAGTGCGTTAGAGTTTTGTTGACACCGGGATGTGCGTTCTGACGAAACGCGCCATGACAGAGGGAAACTGCCCGAACTCGTACTGCTACGCGTACGATGAATCAAGTGGAACGGCGCTCTGGACCTGCCCCTCTAGCGAAAACGCCGTGTACACTATCACATTCTGCCCTTCTTCTTCTGAGGTTTAGCACACTGGCAAATTTGGAGGTGGACCTTTAGGAATAAATAAGTCGAATAGTTGGTTTAGGTTATGTGGTTTCTGGGAGTTTTTTTCTCGAAGGTATTATTCCGTATGCATCGGTGTCTTGTTTGGAAAAACTCGTGTGTAAAGTCCGCACCCACGAGGGAGGCGATGAATAGCGATGACCCTATGGAAAAGCACAGAAAAGCAGGATTGGAGTGATTCGGACGTACCTGACCGCGTAGTTGCCAGTGGCTTGATCTTGTCGACGAAAACCAAAAAGTGCATCCTGATTGTGCAGCTCAATCACTTGAACCCATTCCAAACGCTTATTCTCAGTGTAAATTAGCACCCACCGTGATGGTATCCCTAAAGTGGGCGCATCGAGTGAATGCGAGTTGTCCCGACCTCAACGTTATGGAATTTCAGGGCCGTCTCTGCGACCATTGTTACCATCACAGCACCAGTGATCATCAAGGACACTCGGCGGCCATCAGGTGGAGCGACGGTACCTGGGATCCAGAGATGACTTATTTCAAGTTGAAGCGACATACATACCGACAACTAACCCATCAATACGGAGTTGTTTCCCTGCTGTAGAATCCAGGGCAGGCACAGAGAGACGAGCGGGCATTTGAGGTTTCGCCCAGCGGTGCCTCTGGCCGTTCTCGAGTCAGAAGAGTGCGAGTGCCCCCCAACGTCCGGTGCTGCTCTGCTCGGGTTGGGTACGTTCTTAAGTTCAGCGTTGGAATATGGCGGCACGACCTGTCACAACAACGTCGCTTAGGGAGCTCAAACACTCTCACAGGAAATTCGTACGTAAGGCTTCCGCTCGCTCGCGGCCCGGTCTATGACTCGGACTTGGAGGCAAACCGTCGATAGCAATTACATTCACCCCCCACTGGTAACTCAAGCCTCGTAAACTGACCTCTTTCACCCGCTCTTCTCTCATTCGTCGTTGACAGGTTCTGGGGGCCACCCTAGCACGTACCTTGCATGTGCTGGCTAGCTCCATCCTTGAAGTAACCTTGTCCTGCTCTTGGTGCAATCACTGCGAGACACGTGTCATGTCATGCGTGTTATTCTTCTATTCCTTTTGTGCTCCTTTCTAACCTCTCACCCGCCGTGTCTCGGATGGTCAGCGCTTCAGCGCTGGGGGGAACGGGTTGGCTTGGATACAATTTTTGGGATACAACATCAAAGACCAAACCTGACAACCCAATACTTGAATGAATGATATCCATCACGCACTTCTAGTTACGGTGTCACGAACTTCTCCAATCACCTCTATCATCTATATTTCTTCTTGTTCTATCCCCTCGTTCTCCCCACCCGCAAACATGATGGTACTCGTTGCAGCGCCATGGACTGACCCTGACAAACCAAACGCAGTGTCGATGTCGCTTCGCTGTCCGCTTTGAACATTGCGCGCATAAAGTGCTCGCAAATTCAAGATGAATCGGGGGACGAGCGTGATTGGAGATATATATTGTGGGATCGCCAGTAGTATCCACCATCCTTCCTGTGGAATAACTATTGGGTTCAGCATACTAATGAGCGACAACACCAGGATGCTGTTCATTGTTAGCCTCATTACATAGAAGAGGATGGACAGACGAGACGTGGACATACACGATAAAGTAGATCATACCTTCCTTCACGAGAAGGCGCATGTATCGGTTCAGGCGGATTTGCTTTCGTGCTCTGTACATTTGATATGCTTCCTTGACAAATTGGATAACGATGAGCAGACACATCAATGTACCAAGAGCGATCTGGGCGGCATCTGCAATCTCGGTCCAAACGAGGGAAAAATGCTCCCCCATTTCGACCCCACAAAACGAAAAATCAAGCAGTTGGAAGTTGGTGGCTGTAAGGTTGGAGAACGGCAGGTATTCTGTTATACAGTGTGCACGATATGAATGTTTCACATACCTACGAACACCATCTGATTGCTAACCAAAACGCACAAAATTAAATTTGGAATGATTTCCATGGCGTATATTGTGAGGAGAGTGCCAATGATGAACCTGGATCGATTGTACATTGCCCATACACGAAGGATCATTGTCACTGTCTCCACCATTGACATGAGTCTCGGCCAAGGTAAAATGAAATCTCACAGTCTGCAGCACTGATAAAAATTAAGCCAGACCATCCATTAAAAATATAAAGAATTTCGCCTTCAAAGTGGCCTTAAGCAGTGTGACACTGGAAATATTGAATGTACTCACAGCTATTTAAATACGATCATCTAGAATCACTCATCGACGTAAGATAAAGATGAACACATACATCTAATAATCATTAGAATACAAAGTATTTTCATCAGTAATATGAGAATTCACCTTTGCGGGGCCAGGTAAGAAAGAACTCCCCGCTTTGATAATGTTGGGCTAGGTCAGTAATTTCTGAATTTAAAGAATGTCGAACGCACATAGGATATCAATTCTAGTGAATCGACCAGTGATCAGTTCATGTTTATTGCAGAAAGCATGAACATACATGAAATTACACAGGCCAAAATAACGGGCCTCAAAGTAACAAAGATTAGCCTCTAGTGCAATGTCGAGGGCTATGCCAGTACACACAAGCACGAATAATGTGGACACCTTTGTCCATGGCTTGTTCTGCAGCCATATCAGAATGTATGAAGTATCCAAGAACAAAGTCTGCTGACCCAGATAAATTCTATCTGCAGAGATAGTGAACCAATGAGATGCTTGCGTAGCATGCGAAAATATGAGGCATACCTCATCAGAGAACGTGAGGACTAATAACATTGAGGTTCGTCCAACATAAAGAAACATACATTACTTACTGTAATCATATCCGATGGCAATGAGGACCGCAACTAGGAAGATTGAGATTGATAGATGATAAGCACCAAGGTCGATGAGCGTACGAGTCCCATAGTTAGTCATTCGAATGGTTGCGACAGCAGATTGCAGAATGGAAGCCATAAAGTTGATTGAGAGGATATCCTGAAACACTGAGACGTGCAAAGAATGAGGACGAATGGAGGCTGTAGATATAAGCCAACGCCAGAAAGGAAGATACCGGAGGCCAATCTGGGATGTTATTGAGCATAGCCTGCATCAAGAATGTGACCAGCCTGAGGCATTGCATTGCCTACTTGACAATCAGATGGAACTTGCGCATGCCGAGAGTGATGACGAACGTGGGAGGCATGGGAGATGATCACGATGTTTGAAGTACCATGGATTGGTGCTACCGGCCACCATGACCAGCGGTTAGCGAGGTAAAAAGCGACAATGGATTTGATACACTGTGGCGTATCGAAGGTCACGGTGAAAAATACAGCTGACGGAAAGTACCCTGGGAGTCACCGTATCAGCCCTTTGCCAAGAATGCCGCCCTGTGGTGCTGTGGGTTATCACAGGAATGGATTCGGGAAGTTACTTGACTCTGTGTATCGCCCATTTTAGCCCAAGGCTTCCTCTTGGGAAGATCGAAACGTGCCAACCGTGGTTGAGTCGGCTAATATAATACTATGTCATAGCCAACGTCGGTGAACTTCGACATAGCAAATAATAATCTCCAGTACGAAGTTACTGTGATTGACTGTGGGGTGATCACTAGAGCGTTTTTGTTGGATGGCACGTCGGGGACAGTTCTTAGTCACTGAGAGATAAACTTTACGCCGACCGCAAATTAGGGTAATCAAACAAGCTGTAAAAAATCCCCGAAAGATCATGATGAGCGGGCGCCGCCAGGTGAGAGGCATTGGTGAAGTGATGGTGAAGCTATCGCGGGCCGGAATGTCACGCGTTTCACGGACCAGCGGCCGCACGTCTCACCTCCATCAGTGAACCGGTTAGTAGTAGCCGACGGTCCTGAGCGGTCCTGACCATTTCCCATTTTACTGATGAGTCACCGGCACCCAAGACGGCACATACACTGGCAGTAATATCAAAAGGCGCTGAATTGTCGATAGACTGACAAGCGTGGCAGAGGAGTTGAATGCCTCTAACATTATCTAGCAATGACTACGAACCCGAGTCCGTGCGTACCGCAGTGAAGTCTGGTGCCTCACCCTACTTTGCGGATTCCGCAGCCTTCAAGGCTATATCGAAGGAACGCAGTAGCAAGTCCCTGTCTTCCATACCTACACTGATCCGCACCAACCCCTCCTCAACCCCATACTCTGCTGCCCACTCGAGCTCAGTGTAGTGAGCAAGAATCGTATATGGACAAGCCAGAGTGAAACTTGTACCGAGGCTGGGGCCTTTCTGGCAGGGCAGAGCGTCGAAGAAGGCCTTCGACGCAGCCAAAGATGTGAAGGTGAGGGAGAACAATCCACCATAACCGCCTTCAGGGAGTTTACATCGTAGGTAGTTGGTAGGAGTCGTGTATTTCGGGTAAAAAACCTCTTTGATAACTGCAGACGGTATGCCCTCGGCGACGGAGCACGAGCGCAGGAATGCACAGATAGCTTGAGTGTTTTCGTCGACAACTTGAACACGACGAACGAAGTCACGCGAATTACTTTCCATGAACAGAGCATCTTCGTTGAAGTATGTGTCTTCATAGGTGGCCATCTGACTTTTCAACGCTGCATAGTATCGTCCTCTCGGATTAAGGACAAGACTGGACGTAGACGTAAGCTGTAAGTCACATCGAAATGCTAAGATTTAAAGTACCTCCCGCCCATGGCATTTGCGTGGCCACTGAAGATCTTGGAGAGGCTCGTAACAACGATGTCTACGTATGGCAGGACCTCGACGTTGACGAAGTTCCCGATCGTATCGTCCACAACCAGTAAAAAATCGAATTTATCTGCTAACGCTCTAAGACGGGGGATGTTTGCTGAGCGCAAAAGTGGATTTGACGGAAACTCGGTGAAGAGAGCAAGAATTGGAGGCTGCGTCGGATCTCTACTGGATTCTTCGGCGAGGAGAATTTCCAGGATATCAATGTCCGGGTCGAGTCCATGACCGAAGAAATGGGCTCCTGGTCCCCATTTCTCTAGAATTTTGAGGGTGTCGGTGTATGGAAATCTATTGGAGAAAGAGCTTCGACAGGCGACTAGCCTGATGAGAGGAGTGACTCACCCAAAACAAACACTTTTAGCTGGAGGCCGGGAGCGGAGACAGAGCTGGTGAGCATTCCAGATCGCGGCCATCCCTGTGGGGTAAAGAAATACATCATCTTCGCTGATATCCTGAACACCTCTACTACTCGGTCCGATCTCGACGTCCTGCGCGCCAGCGCAAGGCCCCTGCGGGCCATCTTGTACGTCGTCCCTTACAAGAACGCCAGCTATACGTCTTCGAAGGGCACGCTTTGCGAATGCGGCCGCACTAAGAGGTAGGTTTCGACCGTACCGCTCTTCGAGGTATGTGCTTTGATCCTTGCTTAACACGTCTGAAGGTATATCAGTACTCGGTAGCTTGCTGGTACCTCCCGATGGTATCCAAGCTGCCGGCTGTTTGACCGAATAATGCTTGTTGGAAGCTTTGAAGTGTGGGGTAGGGGAGTTCGGCGGGCTCTGCCTATCTTGGCTAGGCAAAAGAGAAAGGCAGTGTTCAGCGAACCGGGAGGAAATGCCTAAACCGGTGTGTTGCCAGAATTGCTTTGCAATAGGAAAGATGTCTGGGGGGAAAAGCGCGATGTGCAACTCGGCACATTGATGTGTCTGTGCGGAAGATTCTTCAGGGCAGATAAAGTACTGGACGAGTCTGACATGTGCTGGGGCTCCCGCAAGTGTAGTTTTGTTGAGTAGGAACGTTCGACACTGGTCTGCGATCTTTTTGGAGGGACATAACAGACACTTCTCCCCGTTCACTCCGAATCTTTGTTCACAGATCCTGGCAAGCTGAACAAAATGAGGTCCAATCAGAGCGATCGTTGGCGATACATCGTACCTTTTGGATACTTAAATGTATGAAAAATCGTGGATATCCTGAGACCATTGCATCCACCACGCGTTTCTCTCCTTCTTCATAACCGATATTATCGTTCCAGGTTGGAAGAGAAACGGAGATGGCGTGCTGCGTGAACGGTGGGACCGTGAATCCGAGGGTTTCACTTCCAACAGTAACAGCCGTAGCCATCTTGAATAGTTGAGTTGATCAAGAGGACTAATCAAAATCGGCTCGACGTTCGGGCTCACACGCTCCTTCGTGACTCGTTTCCTTGTACATACTGTTGCTCCGAATCTCTATAGGTCCAGTTGCAACCGCACTCCACTGTAACTGCGCTGTTCTACAGCATTTTTCAGGAACCCGTTTTATTACCACCATCAGGTTTACGATGTATATCTGACGCCGAACGATACTAAAAGTGGAGGGAGCTGATCCTCCTGCGTCCTAGGATCTGGGTTCTATGGCGAAGACGCCGTGCCGCATGTTGGGGGCGAGGCGTAGCTATTCCTTCTGACCCCGTCTTTTCCCCAGCCTCTCTGGCAGTCGACGATGTCGCTGAACAGCATAGCGAATAGAAACCACAAGGTTTCACCATTGGACGTCCTTCCGTGCGCCAATGTTAACGTAGAGAGGTATGCCGTTTGCGAAAAGCCGGGCAAGCTAGCCTGTAGTTCCTGTAAACTGGTGTCTTACTGTTCCAAGGTATGCCAGCGTTGTCTAAGCACTGTTAGACGCTTACTTACAGCGTTCGCAGGAATGTCAAAGGGATCATTGGGCAATCCATAAGTCAGGTTAGCATCAATCTTCCCGCGGGACAAATCAGCCCTAAGGAAGGAGCAGATTGCAAGGATCCTATCAGATCGAGCAACTGGAAGCCTGGCTGGATTGTTGAAGGTCGCGAACCTCATTTTATCGACAGATCCAACACGTCGTCATTTGAGGAATTCACAAACCGATATCAAGAAAGGTTATCGCTTGGCCCCTCGCTGTCCGCATTGTTTTTGCCTCTATTTTGATTGCAGAACACTGATATTTCCTGACAGGTGGGGCAATATTCCAGCTATGGACATTGTGAATTTGCCAAATAACGAGAAGGACCTGAAAACAGACTTGTCGCTTGCGTTCGCCGGTGGGCAGCTTATGTACTCAAGTGTTCTTCTCACTTAGCTGTCTTCCAGCGTCAGGCGATATTCGAAACATTGTCACTACGGTCAATGCCCTTGGATCAGATTACTCCGGCAAACTGAACATCTTACTCAATGATCTTAATCCTCATGTTGTATCCCGCAACATCACGCTACTCCTGATCTTGGGAACAATACCGGATGAAGTTATCGCGGCGGATATTGCGCTCCACTTCTGGTACTCTGTTTTCCTGCCTATGGAATACCGCCTTCGTATTCTGTCCATGGTGTCGGCTCTTTTGAAGAAAAACGATTATCCTGGCCCAATTGTCACTCCTTTGGGTCCTCATTCGACATTGACTTGTCTAGTTTCACCTGACGTCCAGAGACTTTTGATGGAGAATGTTGGACCTGTAATGTCTCCCGAACAAGCACAAGCCGAGTACAAGCGCGTGAGGAAAGCACCCACTCGTGTTGATTTTCGAGATCGGATGTACTTGGGATTAAAACCCTCGCATCGACTTGCATTCTTGGAGTATCGGCGATTCGGTGTCATACTCCCCTTTGGAGCCCTCAATGCCCATTGCAATGTGCCTAACCCCTCTCTCTTCTCCAATGGCGTGTGGCTACAAACTGATTACGCGGACCCCCTCGAATCCTGGGAGTGAGTATCCTTTCCATTCGAAATCAGAAACGAGCCATAACACATCACCCTTAGCCAGGATAAGATTTTCAGTGCTGGAAGAGCGCATGGCGCTCAACCCGAGGATGTGTACGGGTGCCTTTACTTCTTCCTATCAGACCAACTACGAGCGTTTGCCCGACACATACGTCAACATCGCATCTCATTCCTTGTCTTCGACAGTGAAGCCGGCACACTGGCTCAGCGCATCGCGGAGGGCAAGTTTACTGAGTTTGGTGTTCCGCCCACAACCTTTGATCGCATTGATGTGTCGAACATTATGGATCCAAATTACGTCGGTATACAAGCTGTGATGGATGCCTGGGGACCACTGCTTGCGAAAACCGACAATGCCGCCCTCACTGGGTATTTCATGAATTGGGTGCCATTTGCAGAAAAGGCCAGCGTTACAGACGCTGGCCCGTTGGTGCTCAGAAATACAGTGAAAGCGTTGGTGGAGAACAACTGGGTGTGTTGTTAGGTCCACCTTATCTGGTCCATTTTTTCCGATCTTGCCCTCAGATTCAGCGAACTGAAGACCCGAGGCTGGCTACGTATCTCGCTATGATAGGCATCGACGCCTTACATGATGCGTCTAAGGCATTCTCTAAATTCTGGAGGGATCGTGGTGGTGACAACCTTAAACTCAAGTTAAGGTCAGCCCACAAGATCATCCCACATGTACGTGATGCGAATAATTTAAAACTGGTATTTGACTCTGAGCACTGAATCCTGATAGCGCTTGAAAACCGCTGTTGATGCTAAACCGGACGCTCTTCCCGAGTTTGCTGATTATGAAACGTGGTACCGCTATGTGCGTTGGACTCATCTTTTCGAATTCGGCAAATCCATGTATAACTTTGATCGCAGACCCGACTGACCAGTTGGACATGGACGGAGCGTTTTGTCGAGCTCAGTCAAGGCAAGAGATAGGTTAAAGTTCAAAGTTCCAGAGGGCAATCTCCTACTGTACGGAGTACACATGTTATTCCCGATATTCATCTGGGGTGGTTCTGCAATTCCTGATTTAATAGAACACTTCCCGCTTTCTATAGGCTTCCATTCTTAAGCGCCACTTGACCAACACAGTACTAGTATCAATTACTGATTATTGTTTCAAGTTGGGCAAACACGTTTTATTCCTCATGAAGGGGTCGAAGATCATCCTCTGACTCATCTTTGCTCTATTACCGCGATATTTAGCAAACTTTAGCCTTTACGTGTTGGCATTGTCTCTCACACTGGCGACACCCATGACCACCAACTCCAGCAAACTCTCCTCATCTGGGGAGCGTACGTTCGCTTCCCTCATCAAATCGAACGACCCGCTGGGCTTACTCACACCGTCTGATTGCGATGCCCTTGGCAACGTAATCGAGGACACCCTGATATCACTCACTTTCCCCCCACTCGAGTCATTGCCTTGCGCAAACCTTTGCCATAACCCCGGAAAGTTACCTTGTGGAAAGTGTAAACTGGTATCGTATTGCTCACAGGTAAGGCCCGATTTGAGGTGCTTATCCCCGACTTAATGGCCATGCCTTGCAGAAGTGCGAGAGGGGACATAGGAATGCTCACAAACGAGGTATGTTCCTACTTCGAGCGTACGATCTCAGGTTGACCAGTCGCAGATTGTGTTGTTTCCCTCTGCCTGGCCACTGGCTCTCAGGACGCCGACCAAAGTTCTTTGAGATCGTCTTCCCTCTCGCAGGAAGAAACTGCTCCGATGGTTGCACCACAGTTCGTTTTAGACCCCGTGGAGACTGTTCTCCGACTGATCAACTGTGATACAGATCCACAAACACACCTGCAGCAGACATCATCAACCTCAAAACCAACGAAAAGGATAAGACGAGGGATTTTTCATTGGCGTTTGTTGGTGAGTTATTCTCCCGCTCTCCACCCCCGTCCTTAGGCCGCCTTGCCTAGCATCTGGTGATCTTCGGAATGTTGTACGCACAGTCAACGCACTGGGATCTGATTATACAGGACGTCTTCACATTTGGCTCAATGACACCTCCGCGGCCACTGTGTCACGCAACATCGTTCTACTGCTAATCCTTGGTGCCATGCCTAATGAGACGGTTGCCGCCGACATTGCACTCCACTTTTGGTACTCTGTCTTCTTACCAGAAGAGTACCGCCTTCGTATCCTCGCCTCCCTGCTGTTGATTTTGCAACAGCGCACTGACGAAACAGAGCCTATCTCTGTCAATCTGGGTCCACGCGCGAAATTGACTTGCTTGGTGCCTCGGGAAATAACAGATCACCTGTTGTATACCGCAGGCCCCACACTGTCAACGGCAACAGCGCGAGACGAGTATGAGCGCGTCTACGCAACGCCAGCTCGACGGGACGCCAGAAATCGAGCGCTTGCGGGGCTGAAACCTTGCCATAGCCTTGCATTTATGGCGTTTTGGCGATCTGGGGTTGTCCTTCCTTTCAGCGTCAACAGTGACCACCATACAGCACCAAACGCCTCCTTCTTTTCACCTGTTGGTGCTTGGATTTCGAATAGCATCGAGAACCCGCTTACATCCTGGGAGTGCGTCGAAGGTGTTGACTTTCGCCTTGCATTGCACTAACTCGGTCATATGTACGGCAGTCCCAACGAGGTCATTAAAACTGGACAAGCATATGGGGCGCAACCCGAGGATGTCTACGGTTGCCTGTACTTTTTCCTCTCCGACCAATTGCGAAAATTTGCGAAGCGTATCAGAGAATTGAACTTCACATTCCATGTATTCAACACTACTCCGCATACACTCGCTCAAGACATTTCGGGTGGCCATTACTCCAGATACGGTTTAACACCGAGTGTGCGGTTCAACCGTGTGGATCTCGGCGACACTCTTGCGGACTCTGGCTTTAAGACAGACGTGTTAAAGTCATGGGCGCCATTGCTAGCCGAAGGAGATACAGCTGCGATCATTGGTGTCTTCTCTGATTGGATGAGCGCCCACAAGGATGGCACCGCTGCCGGAGCGGACGAAGATATCGTTGTCCCAATTGTTGGGAAGCTAATCAAGCTAGGCAGGGTAACCACTTCCATTTGCTTGTTTTCCAGATGGCGGCGTCATTCACTCGATCCTCATATGACAGTTGCCACTTGGAACGACGGTGGCGAATGCGATAGCCACGGAAACAGCGCAGCTAGACGCGGCGTACGATAACTCGAAAGCCTTTTCCAAGTTCGTGAAAGTCAATTCGTACAAGGACGTGCTTCGGGAGACGATGCTCAAGCGTCGATTGAGGCACAAAATTCTCCCACAGGCACGTCGTGTCCCCTGGTTATCGCACCCATACTGAGTATTTGCATGCAAACAGAGAATCAGGATGCCGATTGATGCAAAGGCCTCGGACTTGCCTCACATTCCGGATGACGAGACGTGGTATCGCTACGTATGTTTACTTAGCGTTCGCAGTGAAAAGTTCGGTTTTGCTGATCGTCACACACGGTGCGGACAGGTGAAACTTGCCAAGGTCTCGTTTACGACGCGTTATGTAGAGTTTGCTCGTACAACGGCGTAACGGCTCACGAAACTGCACACGGGCCACGCGCTGTCACTGGCAGGACTGCTCGCTGGTGCGAATTGTAATACCGTAATGTACACAACTGTGCTTTTCTGAGTACTAGGGACCAGGAACTATGCGTTGTGAGAGCTACAACGTGTGTCCGCAGGGATTCTATCTAGCAGCAGCCAGTACCGAGTGGAAATAATCAAAACTGGATCTTATCTTTTGGCGACAATCATCCCTAGGACAAATGGGAATAAAGCGACAGCGCTAAGGACCAGTATCATGGAGCACATCAACTCGAGGCAGTCGGCAGCCATCGGAAGAATTAGACTGACCTATCACAAACTCAAATGGAATTGAGCTGAACATTTGCCACAAGTCTAGTTATTGAGTCCTTGAGGCGATGGCCACTCTAGTTCAACTTTTGGCATCTTTTCTGATGGAAAATGTGTCCGTCAAGGTCGCCGTTGACCCTAGGTATATCCCCCATTCAGCCCATCAGGCTGTACTAAGCTGTCTGGTTCTTGATCTCGGCTGTTGCGTTGTGAGATATCAATCTAGTGGGTACTCCCGACTCTTGCTCCGTCCATCAGTTTAAATGACCTATACCCCTTCCGGGCCGCATTAATATTGCTTCCACTTCGATTCTGCACACATAATACCCGATTCTATGTACCACATAAATCGGACGAGGTCCTCGTCTTCCGTTGAAAATGATACAGCGGACTTGAAGATAAACTGTTTGTTCCTTTCTCTTCGGGAACTTTCTGGACGTGGTTGAGAATTTCCGAAACAACCGGCACTGCGTAGGTACCGTTGTTTGTTTTACGAAATCTAGGGCTAGCTCTCGATGACGGAGAAAAGTTGGCAGTGTACTTGTGGGCAAGACTGGATAATATCTGAGATCCGCTCCGCTAAAAGATAACAGACTGTGCTTCCTCATATGTCTGTGGATAAGAATCGGAAAGACCTTGCGATAAGTAAGTTGTCAGGTGGCTGACGACAGTTTATCCAGCCCCACTCTAATCCCCCCCCGCCGACTTGACCAAATGTTTCAACTTGAACCACATGCTTTTTGTAAATCGCTCTCTGCCACGGTTGGTTGGTCAAATCCCCCGAGGTTCGGAAAGCCCCCTTCGAGAGCCAGTTCGTTGGTGTCGTCCACGAACCTCTTAAGTGATCGACCAAGTCCGTGACTCCCCACGCTGTCAAAGAACATGCGACCACCTTTTGACTCTTTTCTCGTTTGGATCAGAATGGTGGAGCCGTTTTCTTTTCGTGAAGCTCAATGAAGGCAACACGTGGGACATCCCTGAAGATATCAACGCGATTTCTGTTACGCCCGTCAGCAGGATCTTTTCGCGAGTTATGAAGGCGCGAGTGGAGTGCCTTTCATGGTGGCTCTAAGGTTACTACATGTTTCAGATCTCATGTACGGTTCCAATTTCTCCCTTGTGCAGCATTCGCGTGATTAGCCCTTGTCGACCGCTCAAACATTCAAGTTTGTGATTGATACTTCGAATGTAAGAAACTCTTTGGTTTGGTATGTTGGAAGCATATACAGTGATCATATTAGATAGGTTGTAAACAAAACTATGCTATACCAGTACAAATTGAATTCCGCCTCCCTTTGAATAAGTACACCACAGACGCCTAATCACATCCCCATCTCCAAGCACTTCGATTCCCTGCTATAAAATGCCATTGCTCTCTCACACTCGTCTTCGAAATCCACACGGAAACTTGAGTTAATGATGAGGGTCCCATAATCGTCGTCATCATCGTCGTCTTCCTCATCATCCCCAATAGTAAAGCGAAAGATTGGTGCAGAAAGCAATGGCGGATCTGTCTTAGACTCGGGGGGCGCTGCCAACTTCATGGACATCTCAAGGGTGTCACATCTGGTTTGGTCGCGCTGAAAGAGGCCGATCAACAACTCCCATCTGCCGTACCACGAGAGTTCCCATCCACTAAGGTGACCCCACGAAGGCGGGCCGTATGAAGGCGAAGCGCCTTTTGAAGGCTCTGGAGGGCGTTGGCCATTGGGGACTGGACTATCGTCTGCGACGAGAGTGGAGTCCGATTCTTCGTCATCCCCAGAGGTTGACGAAGTGTACGAACTCAACGTCGACGATGAGATAGACACTTGAACTCCCGCCTTGTTGTATACAGACGCGGACGGCGCGAGCGACACAGTCCTGTGATGCATATTGAACATGTACAGTGCCTTGTGAAGCGTCCATAAAGGGTGTCTGAAAAAGCAACGATCGACGTTGACAGAGTATGGATCTCTCAATGCCGAAATGTCCCCTACACGGGGATAGATGGAAGAGTGGACGTCTTGCTCGTATTTCCCTGGTGGAAGATCTACGAGGTCGCGCTCCAGTCCCGACGGAGGGGTGCGCATATATGGTGGTGGATTCCCTATTACACGTGGTTGGGCGGTAGCGAGCCCCGTGTATGCGTCATTTCTCATAGACTCTTCCTCGCCCTGCTCCATGCGTGACTGCCATTCAACCCATTCTTCATGTCGCGAATTCCAGAGGATCTTTTGTTGGAGAAGGGCACTGCGGGAGAAACCATGATGAGGGTAATTAAGTCTCTGCGCTGCGGTACGGGGTGAAGGAGTAAATTCTTGTGCGTCAGCCTGGAGCTGCACTGAAGGGGGGCGGACTGGTATTGGAGCCTGGGGCTCGATGACGACCTTGTCCGTTGGGTGTTCTGGTTGTACAAGGGGCACGTGTGATGTGTCTACATTTTCGTGATCGGGTGAATCTGAAGCTTGTGGTGGATCCACAATTGGAAGACGAGAGTGAGCAAGTGGTGCGATGTCGACCGCAAAGGCGTCTTCATCAATAAATGTGTACGGGCAACTATCGCGAAAAGAGGTGCAAGCCCAGTCCATCTCGTGCGTTGGCGAGTCGTCATCCTGCTCCAGGGTTTCAATACAGAAGTCAAGGCGGCTAGGAGAACGACTTGGCGTCAGAGGTTCATCCGACTCGTCGAACGAGGAAGAAGGTGAAAGGTCCATGGATGTTTGGTATCGCTGAGGGTAGAATAAGAGAAAAAAGAAGAGGGCGAGTGTTGCGGGCGCGTTTTATGTACGCGTCGATGTCAAAGCCACGGGCGTCTAAACATCGGCAAAGCAACGCTACACGATCGGTCACGTGGATTGACTTTCCTCGGTGGACAAAAGCCATTCAGGTCAACAATAGGATATGTCATGCATGAAACACACCAAGATTGGTTCCCATTATGTTCTATCAAACCTCAGGAACGTCTTCTGCATCTTTTCCGAATGTTCAGAGAACGGCACTATGTATCCGCCCAAAGCTGCAACCAGTCCAATCCGTTGATCCGCGGTTGCATCGCCCTCCAACGGCGCAGAGACGACCTGGATCAATGATTGGGTCTCGACACTGTGGATCTCAATCGTGCCGTTGGGTAGCAGTGTCGTAATGTTTGGGTAGTCCAGACCTATCAGTATCGCCTTGTTTACATTTGGCAGAATAAATCGAGTTGCACCACTCACAAACGGAGAGCGGATGATTTGGCCATTCTAGGGTCCCCCTGACGGGATCACCCTCCCCCGTGATAAAGACACCGAGGGTGCTTGCACCCGTCCATGAGAGCAAGAGGAACTCATTTCCACCCACAAACACGACAAATGGCTTGACGGGCGTTGTATCGTCCGGTGCCTGATTAACGGGAAGCACAGGGAACATCTGGGCGGTGTGCAAATCGATAACATTGTAAAACTGGCCGTCAGCGACACAAAGATATTGCCCGGCACGTCGTGCTAACTGAGCTCCGGGCTGGAACGGGATTTCCTGCACAAACAGTGTTCCGTCATTATCACAGAGATTTAATCGGGCAGACTCGGACCGACCCTGGAGTAAACCAGACGTTCTTCATATAGACTATAGAGCGCGATGGCACTCCGCTTTATGACACAAAAGTCGAGCGGTTGTAACTTGTTCGGGATGTCGTGCACCGTAGGCGGAGCCCGCGAAAGATGATGCTGATCGACTGCAAAGGTCTCTACATGACGAATGGGCTTAAAGTTGGGTACAGGGTCGAGCGAAGGTAACGTGTAGAAGTGGATTTGACGATCTTTCATAATGTATCCTCAAGCAGGGTCGAAGAACACAACATGTCCACCTACCAGACAAGATCAACACACGGGACATATAGGGGATGAGGACCAGTTCATCGATGGGTTTTCCATTTGGGAGACTCTGGCGTGAGAGCAGGGAATAAGATTCTTGCTGCGGGGAAAAGAGGAACATGAATTTGCGCGTTTGGGACATGGCCAGTTAACTAACCTTGGTTGAATCTGGTTCAGCTTGAAGAGCGTATCGTAATAGTTCGCCATTGGTGCATCCGACGTAGACCTCGGGACCTAGATCTCATAGGTAAGGATAACAATAGGCGCTGTATTGTGCGCACCGAATGCCTGGGCACATGAGACGATTCCGACGGATATCGTAGGTATAAGGGGACGGATGAGGTAGGGTGGAACGTCCTGAAGGTCAGTGGCCATTGGCAAGTTTTGTAGTACGTAAAAGTGACGCTTGCAATTGCACAGATCACTGCCAAGAAATCATGCACAAAGGTCCCCTGCCCGCGACCCCGCTTTACTTCCTCTCCTACTTCCATCTCTACAAGATCCTACGTCTTTGACTTTCACTACCACATCAAAGCTGAGCATGCAGTCCCCACCACAGCGAAGAGCATCCGTCTCCGTAACCCATACGAGAAGTCCGACCGGCGCCGAGTCACCGTTGGGGACGGCGATGCTCCAATCAGCGTCAGCAGGTCCAGAAGCAAAAAAATGGGTCGAATCATGGGCCCACGTCCATGCCAGAGGTGCATCGTTATGCATATGCAGCATGCTACTGACCGCCCATGTCGGATGTAGATCTTATCGACTCTCGTATCGTTGCTGTAGACGCGGACTGTACTGTGGAAGACGCTTGTGATGCAAGTTTGACAGTCACTCTCCCCTATCCTTACTCATGCATCCCTATAGCTACTTCTCAGAGAAGATATTTCGTGTCTTGCAGTCAAGGCCCTGCCTGGCACACAAACGAGCTTCCCATTTCTAGGCCTCTTTGATGTGCGGCTGCATATCATCCAACTTGTACCATTTTCTGACAGCGGTCTAGTTCTCTGATGTAAACGCATTCTTGACATTGGCCGCCACCCGACATACGATTCCTCCTGACGAGCTCAAAGCAAACCCCCGGGCAGACCAAATCATGTCTGCAGCGCGGGCCGGCCGGGTTCCTGTCCACTTGGTTAGCAGTGAGTATCTCAATAATACATCGTCCTCCCAATCTCTGATCCGCAATAGACCTGTCGGAGAAGAACTTTCTTGAAGTTCTGCCCTACGAAGCAACCATAGTATCTCTGTTAGCTATTTTCGCCCGTGGGACACACAGGGGTAAGAAATCCGCTAATATGATGACATCAGTCCACGCTGAACGCACACATAGTCCTTGTACGCTCGCCCTCCCCCTCCAACACGTATCTTGGCATGGTATCTGACATGAGCCTTTTATCGTGGTTCTCTGCCTACGCGGAACGGACTCCTGCGTTCCAGACTTACCTCGCAAACTCGCTTTACGCACTGACTCTTCCTTCCATTCACATGTACTCGTCTGTTGTCGCAACATCTAGCACGGCGCAGGTCCTTCATGTGATGCGACTGATGAGCGAGCAAGGTGTGAGCAGTGTCGCTGTTATTGATGAAGATTCAGGCACGTTGTTGAGCGCGGTTAGCGTCACCGATGTTGGCAAGGTATGACGACGATTGTTTCCATCTCATCCTCAGATGTCAATGCTTTCTCCCCTAGGTAGTAGTTCCATCTCAGAGTAATCAGATACTCTCTACGCCCGTATACCAATTTATCGCGCAAATCAAGGTCCAAACACTATCATCCAAGTCCGGACTCGACACTGACCGACACCAACACAGGAGCCCGATGGACTAACAGATGGCGTCGATAAATATCCAGGTGAGGAATATAGCACATCCCTCCAACGGAACACCGACGCCATCGTTCTCACAGTATACGTCGTATTCCCAACCACCACGCTTTCATACACCATCCAGAAACTTCTTGCCAGTCCGTCTCTTTTCTTACTTTCCCCGACGCACCCTGACCTCCCCGCAGCCAACTCCCACCGGCTCTTCGTCACCGACAACGACTTTCCAGTCTCTTCATCCCCTTCCCTCTCCAACCAGGGAAGCGGCAACCTCTGCGGTATCGTCTCTATCGTAGACAGTGAGTCTCCTCGTCTTGCGTCCTCTCGTTCACTCGCTATACCTCGTCTCCCCTCATCGATCAGTCCTTTCCCTCTTTGCCCGCATCGCCCACATCCCCGACGTCGACCCGACACAGCGGATGCGTCACAGACGTGCCTCTTCGTCGTCCTCCCAGTCCTCCCGCGATCTTTCTGCCCGGTCCCGTTCGAGTAGCCGGACAAGCATGCGTCTGAGCGCAAGCCCACGCATCGTGGCGACAACGGCGGATAAACGTAACTCCATCTCGAGTTTGGATGCGTTTCAATGGTCGGAGCTTGTCTCACCTCGAAAGGAAGAGCATAAGTGATATGGTCGATGCGTACGTGTCTCAGTATGTATTGGGAAAGATCTCGACTGTTCTGTCTGGCCATGGCCAATGGAGGGTGTTGAACATCACGCTGTTCCGAGTCCCTCATTTCGTCCCATGTACTGATCGCGTCGTCACTGAAACTGGACAGTTGTACGCTTGGAATGTATCTCTTTAAACAGCAGAATGTCAAACAACAATTTGTCTTTTCGAGAGACAGTGTAGTGCATACAGGCAGAAACACAATGAGAAACGTGAATAAAATGCGTACAAAGTGCATGTGTCTCGCTACACGCGACCAAACGAGAAAGAAACAATCTAAAGTCTGAATCTAGGACATAAGAGATTAACGGACTGGGAAACAAAATAGAGTAATAGAGTAACCAGGCGCGCGCACATTACTGCGCCGCACTTCCATTGTCATTTCGACTGCTATCCTCTTCTTTCTTGGTGCCAATGGTTTTGGCGAGATCACCGATTCTCTGTGCGAGCTTCTCGAGCACCGGCTTGACACCGTCCTTAACCTCTTCAGCGACACGGTGAACCTTGACGGTAACTGACATGTCAGGGGTCGTGACGATGTCGCGCAGATCTGTGATGGTTTTGGTGAGATCGGGGTAAGTAGATTGGAGGGTGTGTGGAAGTGCGGCAGTAGACTGTTGCAGCTTCTGCAATTCCAGAAGCATGCTATCCGAGAGCGCATGGATCCGTGTCTGCGCGCCGGAGAGAGACGCTGTGGCAAGCACCTGAATGGAGTTGGCCGTCTCTATGGCCTTCTGACTGAATGCGCATGAGGGCCAAAGCGAGTGTGAAAGATAGAATTACTCACACGAGGGCGCTTTGTTGTTGTAGCTGTTTGAGATGCTCCGAGGAATAGACGTAGACATTGTCTTTCAAGTGTTTCGAGATGGCGTACGCACGCTGGTACTGGTACTGACATTCTGAAGAGGTGGAATTTGGCGAACTTGTTCCAGACTCGCTCCCGACTCTGTTTACGGCGCTCTCGAAATAATCGACGATAGGAGCGAATTTCTATGGGCGTCTGTCAGTCATACCTCTGTGCCTGACGTCACGTGCCACATACCTTATCTATGCCCTCTGCAACGCCGACGGCGGGGGATTTGACATTCTTGTCGAACCGCTCGTTCGCAGAGGACACGACGCTGTCACGCCTTTCGCGTACATACGAGGCTACTTCTTCTGGCTTGATTTTGAAGGGGTAAGGATACTTTTCCTCGATGACATCGAGTCCTTTGTTAGCGTAGCCATCCGCAGAGACAATGAGTGGTGCAAGACGAATTTGCAACGGCTGAGAAAAATTGTACGCGGTCTGGGTGATGACCTGAGCGGCGTGATACGGGGAACGGGTGAGCAAGTTTGAGGAGAGGGTTGAATGTATTTGATCCAAAGAGGACGCAATGAGCGGGATGGAAGCGACGCGGGTCAAGACAGTGATCTCTGGGACTTGAGTTTGAGGCTGAGCCTCAGACTGGGTAGCGGCGGCCATGAAACGAGAGAACGAAGAGGAGTTGTGACATGAAACGAGATCAAGACAGGGTTCATATACTTTTGCGGATCGACATGTGATTCTTCGTATAGTACATCTGTCACACTCTATGTCACAAATCCACTTGCGCAGCGGGACGGCCCTCCATCTCTTTTCACGAGGATGTATTGGCCTTAGCCGATATCATGCTTGCTGAGGCACTGGCTCACGTTTGCGTGAAGGCCCAGGGACTGTGAGCAAAGAATGACTCTAAGACCTTGTCTTGTTCATTGCATTAACTTATAGAGACCATCGATCTATACTAGCGCCGATTCGCCAGCTTCCGAAACCCCTGTTCCTAGGGGTTGTAGACTAGTAGTCGGATTATCACGGGAACTGCTTTATCTCTTGCTCCAAGCAATGTGATATAATGCAGACCAACAGGTCGTCTCTGGAGTTCGGTGATGTGAAAATAATAATCGGGATGATCGACGCCTTTGTATGTTATCAGCCAAACGCAGAAGGCCCCCGCAATCAGGCCTACTCAGAACATGGATCCTACACCTTACCGATATGCCACAACGGCGGCACTCGGACTATTTATGATCTACGTCGGTCTCTTAGCAGTATCAACCTGGACAGTCGGCGACGTTTGGTTTGAATCACATGGAAATCTGCAACCATCAGCTTGTCCGTCGAGGGTACGTTTGCCAGTGACTCGGATAAGTCACTGTAGTCAACCGCCCCACGGCTGTGTGATTTTAACGGGTGATCGGCAGGAGGTTTGTGGATCATATCCGACGACGGGTCTGGCGGTGATGATCGCCAAACTGACACGAACTCCCCTGTAATTCAGTAGTGAGTCCTTCAAGTTAGGCCTTGCCAGTGCCACGCGACATGTTTGTATGATGATCAGAGTTGCTACTACTACTGAGTCCGTGGCGACGTCATCAGTTCCTTGGCCTCGCGTTTTGCTAATTTTGATTCAGTAGTCGCCCAAAGTTCGCCCGACCGATAGATGCCGGGAAAGTAGTGACTGTCATATCTTATATGTCTTTATTTATCTATATCGGCGACTATACCAGCCATCTCTTGCAATTGAAATGGACCCCAAAAAGCCAGCCCGACAAGTTCGGGCCGCTCAAGGTTCGGTTGTCCTTCTTCGTGTTTCTACTCGCTGACCAAGTCAGATAATCGTCGAGTCCTCATCTTGCCAGCGCTATCCCGCCCTTACACGCTCATCACAACTCTTATCAATGACTGTCCCCCGCATTCCACAAGATTTACAAGCAGGGGTTTCCGTCGTCGTTCAGACCAAGTATGGTGCCTTGAGAGGTGGGCGAACCACGAATGGCGCAGCAGTCTTCCTGGGTAATACTCTGATTTCTCTCCCTTGTGTATATTTTCCTGATCTCCATTCGCTTGGTCCAGAGGTCCCATACGCCTTACCTCCCGTGCGGTTCCAGGATCCTCAACCACTTCCGGAGGGTTATCGATACAAAGACAAGCATTATGTATTTGAAACGAAATGTGAATTTTGTCTTTCATATCCACATTGGCGCACTGCTCATAGTGCCCATCTGCGCGTCAGATTGCCATCAACCCGATCACATAGGAAAAGAGTGGGGTATATCTTTCCCGACATTTTACATACCAGCGTGTCTGTTAAGGTTTTCCAGAGGACCAGAAAAGCTTTGCAAACCCGTCTGAGGACCCGTGAGGATATATTCCCTCTGGGTTTGATTTATTTGTGACGGAATCATGTAGTCTCTTCCTGAACATCGTTACACCTTCATCGTCCCCCGGTGCTTCCAGATTTCCTGTCAAGGTCTACCTCCATAGCGGGTAAGTGGAAAAATATCTGTTCAACTAGTCTGGTTCCTGAAAATCTGATTTTGGTTCTACCCTTTCCGCGTATATCCACCTCTCAGCTTCTTGCAGTTCGGATGGCCTCACGAGTTGAGTAGCCAAGCACAGTACGTATCTCAGGAGCGTTCGGAGGTTTGGGTAAACATTGGATATCGCCTCTCTGTCCTTGGATTTCTAGCATGCGATGAACCCAAGGTAGACGGGAACTTTGGTTTCAAGGATCAATGGCTTGGACTGCTTTGGGTCCGGGACAATATCGCGGCTTTTGGCGGTAAGCATCAGGTCACCTCGCGGAAGAGGCAAGTGCTCACTACGTTAGACCAGGCGACCCGGAGAACGTCCAGCTCACGGGACTCTCCGCGGGTATGCGTCTGTTCGTTGATGTACCATTTTTGCTTCGAGCTGAAAGTTACTTTTTCCAAAGGTGCACACTCTGTTCACCAGATATTGCACCATATTTCTCGACTTCCAGCAGGTCAAGGCTCACCCATCAGGTCTGCAAGGTTGGAATCAAATGCAATCGGGTAAGTAATGTTTTAGACGCCTATCTCCCGAGTCTGATTCAAAATCACTGCGACCATTGGCAAAGGATCTCCCCGAAGACACCGCACGAGCTCCGACCACAATTCGAGGCATTATGTCGCGCATTAGGACTCGACCCAGAGCTGCCAAACATTCTCGATATCCTCCGTGACTCTCGGAGAGTTCTTGCTAAGGACCTCATGCATGTCATCGAGACGGACGCCGTTGGTGTCTATAATGGGGCGTTCCGTGGCTGTCTCGATGGTTCTTGGATGGCCACCAATCCTGACCCAATGACGTGGCAACGCAACGGTGACTTTGGCAGGAAGCTCCGCGAAAAGGGGGTCAAGAGCATCACAGTCGGGAATGTCTCAGATGAATGGTACCTCTATTCTATTGTCCGTCCTATCAACAGCCCGGCCGATATCGTTCCAAGCCTATTGCGGTATTACCCACACTCGATCGTTGAGGCACTGATTTCAATGTACCCCACACCCTCTGATACCGCCACACCTGAGGAGTTACAGAGGTTATTCGGAGATATTCTGAGCGACGGACAAGTGAACGTTCCTGTAAGATTGCTTGCAAGAGATTTGCAACGCGTCGATTTCCCGGTACTTCGGTATGAGATACGATGGACGCCAGAGCAGCTTCGGCCCAAGGGTAAGATGGCGCCTTTTCTTTCTTTGGTAGGTTCGTGCTGAACAGTGGACTTTGCGAGCAGGGCTTGTGACGCATTCAACTGATCGCTATCTGTGGGCGGTGCGGATCCAGAGTCTCAGTGTGCCGCAAAAGGAGAAGGCGGTAGAGTGGCTTGATGTGGTCGACAGGGAAGTTGATATTTTGGAAGGCAAAGGTCGTTCGGATAAGCCGGTCGAATGGATGCTCACGCTCAAGGAGGACCAAAGTATCGCGTGGTCGGAAGACGCACGCTGGGAGAGACTGCTTAATATTGCGGGTGTCCTGCCTGGTGAACGGGGCGTTTAATTCTGTCTTCCCAAGTCTTGGTGGTGCGTTTGAAATGATTTGCACGTCTGCGAGACAGCGCGAGGGTCGGGCCTGTTTTATTATTACTTCAATAAGAAAATCACACATCATCCTAACTGTAGAGCAAGTCCTATTCCTGTGCTCACTGACAGCACCCTTTGCTCGGTTTGACTTATTGAACTCGACGCTCGTGCGACGAAATCGTCCGAAACCGAATTCTTGCACGCCTACACTACGACAAATATACATGCAACATCACTCCTCGCCTTTCCTTATCAAAAAGCTTCAAAGTTCGTCGCCACAGTACAGTGGACTGCCCCACTCACAAGCTCGAAATCGTTTAGACAACTGTTTTGCAGGAAAAATAAAACGATCCCAAGTCCTTCATATTTCGTGAGCCACGAGATGCGTTGCCTGCTGGACGTCTCTGGAAAGTTTTACAATGTCATGGATCTGGTCGGCTTTTGGCCTCGTTCCTCTTCTTGCTGTTGAAGAACCCGTGCATCGGCCAGGTACCACAACCGGACCCAAATGATCAGACCTTGCGCCGGAGTTAGCATCAATAGCAAAAGCACGTCAAAATTTTACCTTGTCCGTACGTCTTTCGTACCTTTTCATAGGTGCCAAGATGCGCTAGATCCGAAGAGCTGATTGTGATGAGGCTATGAAACAGCCATTCCTCCACAATTATTGTGCCCAGGCAGAATACGGTGGTTAGGTATGTCTTGATGGTGTACGTTGTGACTTGACACGAGGAAATACAGTCAGTCCGGTAATTCAGTCATGGACGGGGTGGCACCTACCGAAGAGGGCATGATAGAGTACGACCACCCAGTGGAACACCCAGACGCAGCAGTGGACGAGACAACCAAGAGGGTGATAAAATGGAGATGATTCCTCTGCCATGCGGATATAGCTCCTTGCAAAGAGATACGCCCACCAGAACGGGATGAGGGCGAGTAGGAAACGCCGGACTGGGCGATCTGCGAAGAGCTCCGGGTAGAACAGCAGGACAGAGAGGAAGACTGGGACATATGTCGAGGCGAGGAGAAGCGCGCCCCGTGCAAAGGTGAGTTGTCTATTCATCGTCGTGGCGAGTCGGCGCAAGTTTGATTAGGGGCAACAGGGAACGTCATCACTGGCATCATGCACTGGCACCGCCACCGGCCATGAGATGGCCTCTCAAGAGAATACGGTACGCACATAGACCGAACCAGCTCGATCGGCGCATGGATGATGGGCCAGTGTACCCACTTGCTACCTAGCCTCCCCATGCCTTCGATCGCCCCTATCTACTTCGGCTGAGTTCGCACGGTCTGCCTGCATATTTTATTCCTCTTTGTCGTTCAGATTCTTCTTAGCATAGTTTACCTTTTCTACGAATATGGTACGGTTACTGAATCTATACTAACTCCGCCCTGCATGAATGAATGTGAAATGAGGCAATGACCTACTTTGCATGGGTGACATTGTTGCGCTTTCAAGTTCAGTGTGACCACACCAACGCCAGGCAGCGCTTCTCGAATCTAGTGTCGGTTTCTGTGCGAACTCACACACTGGTTGTTCTTATGTTGAGACATGTTCTCAAGGCTCTGTCACTGGTCAGCTATGCCACGTCGTCCCTCTCCGCCGCCATATCTTTCCGAACAAGACAAGTTTGCGAGGCACGGCTTCGATCATGATGAAGGCTACCCATTGTGGAATCCATCCTGAACCAATACTACCACAACATCGCGAAGGCGATGGACTTGAAACTGGAGACATTGGTATCATCAACCCAGATGGCTATTTCATCACTCTTTTCAATGTACATCTACATACCTAGCTGAGCAGAAAGACTCGAAATTGTCTCCATTTGGAAATATTCCATAGAAGATTCCATCGACTGAGGTGTCTGCTATGTTACCTCACAATCATGCTTGTTTTTTTGTTTTGAAATGTTAGATCTTAGGTTTTGTCTTTAATTTTATTAGGTTAGTTAGGATGGTAGTTAGGATGTCAGTCAGGATGTCAGTCAGGATATTATACTGTTGTGCCTTTGGCACAATCATGCTTTTTTTAAAATGTCAGTCTTACATTTTTTATTCAGTATATAACTTTTGGTAGTTCTTTTGTAAAGTACAAAGTATAGCACAAATGGTATCAAACAAATGTCTAGATTTACAAACACCTCTGGCCAAACTACATTTGTTGTCTTGGTATCCTGTTGTTCATCTTTAAATAAAACCTTGATCCTTCTTGTTGTAGTTTGGGCTATGACACTACCACTTACCATTACGTTCCCTGCATTCGCCTTTACCCAGACTTACAATCCTTACTTTCGAGGTCACGTGACCACTTCCCATGATCACATGACTTGGCCACTATTCTTATTATTTATTGTACCTTAGGGGCACGTGCTAGTTCCCACGATCACGTGTCTACAGGCCATTCCGGACTATGCCTAGATCCATGATGTCACTATTGTTATAGTTCAGGACCTATACGCTACATTTTCCTTCTCTTTTCACCTTTTCCTTGTTCTCAAACTTAATGCTTTCTTTTCCTTTTCAAAGTCACATGACCAGCACACATGACCGTGAGAACCCTCACGTGACCTGAGGTCTAGCCCATGATGTCATCATGACATCATACCTCATGTCTTTCATCTCCGTTCCCTTTCCCATGAGGATACTTCTCTTTTCCCACACGGACTTCTTGCCCTCCTCATGGTTTCCTCATGTTCTTTCCTTCTTGCACCGGCCCTCAATTGATTAGGACTCAGACGACCTACCCTAAACCCTCCGTACTTACATATATAAACTCTCTCCCTTCATCGTCTATTCCCCAG
>JBBPLC010000158.1:9895-53522 GCA_038089535.1 Hemileccinum rubropunctum | reverse complement strand
ACTAGATGGTGAGGAGGAGGGAGGGGGAGGGGTTCGACGACAGAGAGGGCAACATAGTTGGGTGTGATGGGGAGTGGTTACAAGGCAGGAAGGGCACTGGTACCAAGGGCAGTCAATACGTCGATGTCCCAAACAGTGGCACTCGAAACAGGTTTTGTTGTAATGGGGATGAGAATGAGAGAGGGGGGTATTAGTGAGTTCTCCGTAGACAGTGCCTCTAGTTTGTATTTCGTGCGTGAGTTCAGCATGTTGGACAGCCATGAGTTCATCAGGTAACAGTGGAGAGGAAGACACGGAGGGAGTTTGATACTCGTCGGAAGTGATGACGGAGGGAGCGATATATGCGGGATGGGTACGGTTGGGATGAGCATGGTATTGGTTCAGCTCAAAGAGGTAGCAGTCGACATCGTCAAGGAACTCGGGCATACCGAGTTGGAAGAGGGTAGCGGTGAGGTTTCCCTCAAGGTTTTGTTGGATGTTGTGAATGAAGTTGGCCCTACAGCCAAAGGTTCCTCTGGAGAGGGTTAGGAGGTTGCCGAGATGTTGGACTTGGAGATAGGCATGGTACAGGTTCCACAGCGGGGAACCGACGTCAAGGTAGCAGCCGAGGGGGACAGTGATGCAAGGATTCCGAAGAAGGGATGCCTGGCGTTCCAGGGCGCAGCCGTCAGCGAGTTCTTCACGGAGGCAGTGGGCATAGAGGGGAATATCGATGGAGATGATGGCGGAAGGAGTGATAGGTGAGGTGGGAAAGGGGGTGTGGTTCCATCCAGGAGATGGGCAAGTAGAGGAGGGTTCAGGGGAGGAGTTACACGGAGGTGGAGAAGAAAGCCTTTTGGCTAAAGAAGGAGAAGAATCTAAGGTAGAAGGAGACAATGAAGAAGGAGATGAAACAGAATCAGAGACGGTTTGCTGGGTGGACATGGTGGTAGGGGTTCAAGTTGGGTTGCGAGGGAAGATGGAGGGGTGGAGCTTTTTATAATTTGCGAGGGCGGACTTTGCATGTTTCAAGTCCCATTCAGGGACCCATGAATCTTCTTCGGCGGAGTATCCTTTCCATCGGATTAGGAAGAAGCGGCGAGACGGGGTTCCGCGGTGGCGTAGGATCTTTTCAATTTCATATTCTTCCTCGCCCTGGATAAGGTCCAGCGGTGGAGCGGGGAAGTTGGGTCCATGGATGTTGTTCTCATGATAGGGTGATAAGAGGGAAGCATGGAATGTGTTGTGGATTTTCCATGTTTTGGGGAGGCGAAGTTGGTAAACGATTGGAGATAGAACCTTGGTTATGGTAAAGGGTCCTTCTCGCTTGGCGGTGAACTTTGGGTTGGCAATAGATCATTTGAGATTGTGGGCTTCTAGCCACACCTTATCTCCTAGCATGAAGGGGGTGAAGTTCTTGTGGGTGCGGAAGGCCATGACTTGGTGGGCAAGTTCGTGAGCTGCCAGTGCTTCATTGCGAGCAGTGGAAAGGGCTTTGAGTCTGGTCTCAATGGCAGGGAGAGGGGATTCGGGAAGGAGGGAAGGTAGGGCACAGGGTTCGAAGCCCATCATGAGGAAGAATGGGGATTTGCTGGTGACAGAATGAGGTCGGTGATTATGGGTAAATTCAGCGTGGGAGATCTTTTCAGACCACAAGGCAGGGTTATCTCCACAGAAGATGCGGAGATAGGTTTCGATTTCTTGGTTTACGCATTCAGTTTCCCCATCAGATTGGGGGTGGTAGGCAGTGGAGAGGGAGAGGTTGTAGTTTAGGATTTTCCCAAGGGCTTTGACGAAGGCAGAGGCGAACTGGGGACCACAATTGGAGATGATTTTGTCGTAAAGACCAAAGCGAAGGAAGACTTTGTGGAAGAAAAGATTGGCAACTCCTTCGGCGGTGATAGACTTCTTGGTGGGGCATAGAATTACCCCCTTAGTAAGCCCATGGTCGACCACAACCAACAAGGAATCGAAGCCAGCGGAGAGAGGGAGATCAGTGATAAGGTCGCAGGAGACCTGTTGGAAGGGATGGGAAGCGAGGGAACGAATGGGAGAGAGCGGGGGAGCAGTGGGATGAGTATTAGCCTTGTTCTGCTGGCAAGTAGCACAGCCCTCCACATATTTTCATACGAAGGAGGCAAGGCCAGGCCACCAAAATTCAGCAGTGACAAGCTGGCGAGTTTTAAGAAAACCGGGGTGTCCAGCAGTTTCATGGTCGTGGCAATATTGTATGATAGTGCAGTGGAGGGAGGAGTCGTTAGGGATATAGATACAGTCCTTGTAAGTCAAGAGGCCATTGACATGTTTCCAGTCAGAAAGGTGGGAGCGAAAGGCGGGGGGAATGGTACCATTCATAGATTGGAGGCTCTGTAAGACAAGAGGGTCGGAGACAGAGGCTGATTGAACTTTGTCAGCCAGAGCGGTGTTGATAGCATTGACGAACAAGGACGGGGAAAGAAGGGTGACGTTGTCATTATCGGGGAGTAGATCGGGGCGGTGTGAGAGGGCGTCAGGACCGGCAAGTTGGGAACCAGGAACATGCCACATATTGAGATCAAAGTCAGCGAGGTCAAGAAGCCAACGGGCTTGGCGGCGATTCAACGCCTGAGGTTGGCAGAAGTATGTGAGGTTTTGTGGTCGGTGAAGACCTGGACAGGGAAAGGGGAGCCATGGAGGTAGTGGCGCCATGTTTTCAAGGCGTGAATGACAGCAAGGAGTTCGTGGTCATAGATGTCATAATTCCGTTCTGTGGGGGAGAACGATTGGGAGAGGTAGGAGCAGGGATGCCAATTGCCATTTGAGTCAGTTTGGAGAAGGATACCCCCAGAAGTGAACTTGGAGGTGTCGGTGGCGATGGCGAAAGGTGTGGAGAGGTTGGGGAGATGGAGGACAGATTTGGAAAGGAATCAGGAATGAAGGGTATCCATGGCTTGTTGACAAGCGGGAGTCCAGGACCAAGCACAGTTTTTCTTGGTGAGGTCAATGAGGAGGCGAGCGATGTTGGAATAGTCAGGGATAAAGTGGCGGTAGAAGTTGGCAAAGCCAAGGAAGGAGCGGACATCTTTGACTTTCTGAGGGGTAGGCCACTTTGCGATACCGTCGAGCTTGACAGGGTCCATGGCGAGTTGTCCTGGTTTGACGATCATTCCGAGGTATTTAACCTCAGTAGTAGCAAATTTGCATTTTTCAAGTTTGAGATGGAGGTCAAGTTCCATCATTCGTTGCAGGACATGTTTAGTATGTTCCTCGTGGGTGGCAGGGTCAGGGGAGAAGATGAGGAGGTCGTCCATGTAGATAATGAGCTATCCTTCTGCGATCATATCGCAGAAGGAGTCATTCATGAACTGTTGGAACGTGGCGGGGGAGTTGGTGAGGCCGAAGAACATGACAGTGGGTTTGAAGAGCCCCTTATGGGTGATGAAGGTGGCTTTCCACTGGTGTCCGTCCTTGATGCGAACATTGTTGTATCCCCATCATATGTCGAACTTGGTGAAGACCTTGGTGTCTCGAAGTTTATCAACGAGGTCGGAGATGAGGGGAAGGGGATAGGCATCACAAACAGTGTGTTCATTGAGGTAGCGGTAGTCTTGGCAGGGGCGGAGTCCACTATCCTTCTTTTTGACGAAGAAGAAGGGTGCGACTTGGGGGGAGTTCGAAGGGCGGATCTTTCCGGCTTTGAGGTTTTCTTCTAAGAAGTCCTCGGTGGCTTTGCATTCATCGGGAGATAAGGGGTATATCTTTCTGACTTTAGGGACGAAAGAGTCTTTGATGTTGATCTCGTGATCATAGGGGCAAGAGGGGGGAATGTGGTCCACAGTTTCCTTGGTGAAGACGGGGGCAAATTGAGAGAATTCAGAGGGAAGGGTAGTTTTCGGCTTCTTTCGTTCAGCTTCCATGGCAAGTTCCGTAGCGGTGGTGAGTTTGGCAATGACAGGAGATTCTTTGGGGATAGAACGGGATTCTCCATGGATGGTTTGGAAGAGGGAGTGGTTATCAAGGGCGTGAGAGAGGAATTGTTCTTCACTTTCTTGCTTAAGGAAGCCGTAAAGGTGGTAGTCGTGGATGGAGGATACGTGGATGTGCCGAGGTGCAGGGAAGTGGGAGTTATGGCGTTTGGAGTTTTTGGCACAGGAGGCGTAGAAGTTATTTGATTCATCAAGGGATTCGGGGATGGAGAGGGTTCGACTTTTCCAGTCGATCATGGGATTGGTGGTTCTTAACCAGGGGAGTCCGTGAAACGGAACAAGAACAACTAAACAAGCACAACACCTAATCTAGGCGTTGAGCGACTTCGGCAATGGTGTGGATGGTACGAGTGTGAACGTCAAGCCAGACATGTACAAGGACGTGGTAGTTGAGGACGAGGAAGTTTATGGTGCCCAAGTAAATCATGTACTTGGCATGTGGAACGATGAGTGAGCAGTAATGTTGCTCAAGAGACAGCAAATGCAGAGATATGATTGAACTAATGAGCCGTTCACAGTTTCAATAGTGAAGAGTAAAGGTAAAGGAGTAGAGTGGTACACAAATGAACAGGCCCCAAGTGGAGAGTATTCAAGTGAATAGGACTGGGGAGTAGACGACGAAGGGGACTGGTTTATATATGTAAGTATGAGAGGTTTAGGGTAGGTTGTCTGAGTCCTAATTGATTGAGGGCCGGTGTGAGAGAATGAAACATGAGGACGACGCAAGGTAGCCATGAGGACGGGGAGAAGTCTGTGTGGGAAGAAAGAAGCATCCTCAGGGAAAAGAAGACAGAAATGAAAGATGTGAGGTATGACGTCGTGATGACATCATGGGCTAGACCTCAGATCACGTGAGAAGTCTCACGGTCATGTGCGCTGGTCACGTGACCTTGAAAAGAGAAAGAAATTGTTAAGTTTGAAAGTAAGGAAAAAGTGGAAAAACGTAGCGTATAGGTCCTGAACTATAGCAGTCCAAGGATGACGTTGGTTCTTCCGCAGGCCATGACGTAGAAGGTGACCTTCTGGAAGATTCCCTTGATGTTGGAATACAAGGTGCAAGTATGGGTGATGTTCCCATTCTTGTTGTACGAGTGGTCGGTGTTGCGGGTGTGGATGGGGGAGGCGAGTTTTTCGGTGGGGAGACGGTGTTTTGACACAAAGTCTTGATCAATGCAGGAGATTTCAGCACTGCTATCAATGAGGGTGCTGGTGTTGACGGCTTTCTGGGTGTGTGAGGGAACAACTAACTGAATTGGGATTTGCATAGCTTTAGTAGTAGCAGATACAAATACAGGAGCACACAAGAAGGAGGGAGGGGAGACTTGCGTCAACTGAGATCCCCTTTCTAAAAATCCATTTGAAAGGAGACCTTCCTGACGGCAACTTTATCTTCATCGTCGTCAATTTCACATAGGGCAAGGAGGTCGGATTCTTCTTCGACCCAATGGATCTTCTTCTCCGTGTGGCATTTAGGCATGGAGGGAAAAGAAGGACAGGAGGTGCTATTATGGCCAGCACAGCGGCAGCGGAAACAGAGTCCCCTCTCGATACAGTGCTTGCGTTTGTCAGGGGTGAGTTTGGTGATGCGGACTACGTCCACATCCATAGCGTCAGGGTCTTTGGCGGGGGTGGGGGTGGGGGTGGTAAAAGAGTGGAAGTGAGAAGAGGACGTCTTGCCTTTTTGAGCGATCTCCTCAGCGCGGTCCCATTGTGTTTGGAAATGGGTTGCCTTTTGGTACCAAACTGCCATCTCGGTTGGGGGAGTGTCCATGGAGAGGATGCGGCACATGAGGGAAGGGGGGATTCCGGCAGAGAAGTAGTTGATAAGGACATTCTCATCAGTGATACCTGCTAGGGCGATGCAGTTTTGAAATGAGGAGATGTAGGAGTTGAGGGATGGTTCATGACGCTTGGTCTTAGTGTTAAGAACCATGTGTTTCGTGGCGAGCCAGGCAACGGCATTGTTGACAGTGTCGTGGTGTTCAAAGGTTTTTTTGAACTTAGAGATGAAGTTGGCAAAAGTGCTGAGGGCGACGGTGGTTCCAGAAATGGAGTTTTGCCGGAAAGTATTTGCCCAGGTGAGGGCAGAGCCTTTGGACATGTATGAGAGGGCAAAGACAACTTGCTTTGCGTCAGTGTCATAGACTTTGTCAGTGACATGGAGGTAGAATTGGACAGTGTTAAGCCATTGTATGGCAGTTTTGTATGAACCGTCGAAGGCCTCAGGGGCGCAGACATGAAGCTCGGTGAGCTTGGTGGAAGACATAGCGGGGGATGGTGGTCTAATGAACGGTGGAGGGGCGGCGGGTGGAGGGAGAGAGATGGAAGGGATTCAAGGAATGGGGAATATGGAGGTGGTGGCGATGGGAGTGGAGGACAGTGGGGTAGGTTGACGAGGAATTGTTAGACTAGCAGAGAACTGTTGCGAGAGGTCAAGGGATTCACTTTGTTGAGCGGCAGAGGGTACAAGGGTGTCAGGGTCAAGGTAGTCTTCTTCAGAGTTGGGTTGCTCGGAAGAGGAAGAGTCGTTGAGTGGTTTTGATCGGGGAGCCGACCAATGAGGATCTGAGCGCGGTGGTTGCGAAATGGTGGGGGACTATAACGGCGATAGCCTCTTTGATGAGAAGCTAGACCTTTTGTTATGGTCGGTCCGGGTAGGAACGAATGTAGACCTGGGAGATGAGGGGATGTCAACTAAGGGGCTTGCTTATCGACGGGATGAGTCGTGAGAAAGACGACCAGAGACAAGGACGAGTCATGTGGTTAACGACCGGAGACTTCCGCAGGGATTTCCTGAGGTGGACAAAGGATAATCAACCAAGGGATTCCCTTGTCGATGGAACAACCGCAAAAAGGAGCGGCGGGGACGAGTTGCAAAGAAGAGTGACCAGAGACGAAGATAGAACGACGAGCGTCCACTCAAAAGTAGGACGGGTGACTTAGAGAGCGATGGACGAGTGAAGGAAACAAAGATGCTATTCCAGGTAGGTCTAGCTTGGAAAATACAAAGTAACGACGGCAGGCTTTATATACCTACAGGGGATAGTGCACGGACCAAGCTATGTGACAGCAGGAGGTCAGAGGAAGCCCGATAAGGTAAAGGGTGTGAGGAAGATAATGGGAGTTATCAGAGCAAAGGAAATGCGGCTGTCCGTCGGAAGGAAGCGGGAATGGAGAGACAAGAGATTGTAATCAAGATGACCATCATGAGAAGAGCGGAAGTAAGCGGTGGTCATCATGTGAAAGAAAAGCGTTAGTGAGAAGTGTAGGACAAATGCTAATGCGAAAGACAAAGAAAAAGTGAATCATAACACCATTCAGGGACCCAGGAGTCTTCTTCGGTGGAGTATCCTTTCCATCAGATCAGGAAGAAGCGGCGAGACAGAGTTCCGCGGTGGCGTAGGATCTTTTCAATTTCATATTCTTCTTCACCTTGGATAAGGTCCGGCGGAGGAGCAGGGAAGTTGGGTCCATGGATGTCATTTTCATGATAGGGTGATAGGAGGGAAGCATGGAACATGTTGTGAATTTTCCACGTTTTGGGGAGGCAGAGTTGATAAACGATTGGAGATAGGACCTTGGTTATGGTAAAGGGTCCTTCTTGCTTAGTGGCGAACTTCGGGTTGGTGATAGCTCGCTTGAGATTGCAGGCTTCTAGCCCTATCTTATCTCCTAGTGTGAAAGGGGTGAAGTTCTTGCAAGTATGGGAGGCCATGACTTGGCAGGCAAGTTCATGGGTAGCTAGAGCTTCGTCACGAGCTACGGAGAGGGCTTTGAGTCTCGTTTCAATGGCAGGAAGAGAGGATTCAGGGAGGAGGAAAGGTAGGGCACGGGGTTCGAAGCCCATCATGAGGAAGAACGGGGATTTGCCGGTGACAGAATGAGGTCGGTGATTGTGTGTGAATTCAGCCTGGGAGATCTTTTCAGACCATGAAGCAGGGTTATCTCTGCAGAAGATTCGGAGATAGGTTTCGACTTCTTGGTTCACACGTCAGTTTTCCCATCAGATTGGGGGTGATAGGCGGTGAAGAGAGAGAGGTTGTAGTTTAGGATCTTCCCAAGGGCTTTGGCGAAGGCAGAGGCGAACTGGGGACCACAATTGGAGATGATTTTGTTGTAGAGACCAAAGTGGAGGAAGACTTTGTGGAAGAAAAGATCGGCAACTCCTTCGGCGGTGATGGACTTCTTGGTAGGGCATAGAATTACCCCCTTAGTAAGCCCGTGGTTGACCACGACCAATAAGGAATCAAAGCCGGCGGAGAGGGGGAGATTAGTGATAAGGTCACAGAAGACCTGTTGGAAGGGGCAGGAAGTGAGGGAATGAATGGGGGAAAGCGGGGGAACAGTGGGGTGTGTGTTGGCTTTGTTTTGCTGACAAGTAGCACAGCCTTCCACATATTTACGTACGAAGGAAGTGAGGCCGGGCCACCAGAATTCTGCAGTGACAAGCTGGCAAGTTTTAAGAAAACTGGGGTGTCCAGCGGTTTCGTGGTCGTGGCAACGTTGGACAATGGTACAGCGGAGGAAGGAGTCATTGGGGATATTGATACAGTCCTTGTAGGTCAAGAGGCCATTGACGTGTTTCCAATCAGAAAGACGGGAGCGAAAGGCGGGGGGAATAAAATCATCCATAGATTGGAGGCTTTGTAAGATGAGGGGGTCAGAGATAGAGGCCGATTGAACCTTATCAGCGAGAGTGGTGTCAATAGCATTGACGAACAAGGACGGGGGAAGAAGGGTGACATTGTCGTTGTCAGGGGAGTCGATAGCGGGAAGTAGATCGGGTCGGTGGGAGAGAGCATCTGGGCCGGCAAGTTGGGAGCCTGGAACATGCCACATATTGAGATTGAAATTGGCAAGGTCAAGAAGCCAGTGGGCTTGGCAGCGATTCAGCGCTTGGGGTTGATGGAAGTACATGAGATTCTTGTGATCGGTGAAGACCTGGACAGGGAAGGGGGAGCCATGGAGGTAGTGGCGCCATGTCTTTAAGGCGCGGATAACGGCAAGGAGTTCACAGTCATAGATGTCATAATTCCTTTCTGCAGGGGAGAACGATTGAGAGAGATAGGAGCAGGGATGCCAATCACCATTTGAATCAGTTTGGAGAAGGATACCTCCAGAAGCGAATTTGGAGGCATCAGTGGCGATGGCGAAGGGTGCAGAGAGGTTGGGGAGATGGAGAACGGGTTTGGAGAGGAATTGGGAGTGGAGGGTGTCCATGGCCTATTGGCAAGTGGGGGTCCAGGACCAAGCACAGTTTTTCTTGATAAGGTTGATGAGAGGGCAGGCAATGTTGGAGTAGTCGGGGATGAAGCGACAGTAGAAGTTAGCAAAGCCAAGGAAGGAGCGAACATCCTTGACTTTCTGAGGGATAGGCCACTTGGTGATACCATCGAGTTTGACAGGGTCCATGGCGAGTTGCCCAGGTTTGATGATCATACCAAGGTATTCAACCTTGGTAGTGGCAAACTTGCATTTCTCAAGCTTGAGATGGAGGTTGAGTTCCATCATACGTTGCAGGACATGTTTAGTTCGTTCCTCATGGGTGGCGGGGTCAGGGGAGAAGATTAGGAGGTCATCCATGTAGATAATGAGCTATCCTTCAGTGATCATATTGTGGAAGGAGTCATTCATGAATCGCTGGAACGTGGTGGGGGAGTTGGTGAGGCCGAAGAACATGACAGTGGGTTCGAAGAGCCCCTTATGGGTGATAAAGGTGGCTTTCCATTGGTGTCCATCCTTGATGCGGACATTGTTGTATCCCCATCGTACATCAAACTTGGTGAAGACCTTGGCATCTCGGAGTTTATCGACAAGGTCGGAGATGAGGGGAAGGGGATAGGCGTCATGAACGGTATGTTTGTTGAGGTAGTGGAAGTCTTGGCAAGGGCGGAGTCCGCCATCCTTCTTTTTGACAAGGAAGAAGGGTGCGGCTTGGGGGGAGTTCAAAGGACAGATCTTTCCGGCTTTGAGGTTCTCTTCTAAGAAGTCCTCGGTGGCTTTGTGTTCGTCAGGAGATAAGGGGTATATCTTTCCGACTTTAGGGACGAAGAAGTCTTTGACGTTGATCTCGTGATCATAGGGGCAAGAGGGGGGAATGTGGTCCGCGGTTTCCTTGGTGAAGACGGGGGCAAATTGAGAGAATTCAGGGGGAAGGGTGGTTTTCAGCTTGTTCCGTTCAGCTTCCATGGCTAGTTCCATAGCGGTGGTAAGTTTGGTGATGATGGGAGATCCTTTGGGGATAGAACAGGATTCTCCGCAGATGGTCCGGAAAAGGGAGTGGTTGTCAAGAGCACAGGAGAGGAACTGTTCCTCATTCTCTTGTTTGAGGAAGCTGTAAAGGTGGTAATCGTGGATGGAGGATACATGGACGTGTCGAGGTGCAGGGAAGTGGGAGTTGTGGCATTCAGAGTCTTTGGCACAGGAAGCATAGAAGTTGTTAGACTCATCAAGGGATTCAGGAATAGAAAGAGTTTGACTTTTCCAGTTGATCGTAGGGTTGATGGTTCTTAACCAGGGGAGTCCGAGGATGACATTGGTTCTTCCGCAGGCCATGACGTAGAAGGTGACCTTCTGAAAAATTCCTTTGATGTTGGAATACAAGGTGCAAGTATGGGTGATGTTCCCATTCTTGTTGTACGAGTGGTCGGCATTGTGGGCGTGGATGGGGGAGGCAAGTTTCTCGGTGGGGAGATGATGTTTTGATACAAAGTCTCGATCAATGCAGGAGATTTCAGCACCACTATCGATAAGGGCGCTGGTGTTGATGGCTTTCTGGGTGTGCGAAGGGACAACTAACTGAATTGGGATTTGCATGGCTTTAGTGGTAGTGGATACAAATACAGGAGCACACAAGAAGGAGGGAGGGGAGACTTGCGTCAACTGAGATCCCCTTTCTAAAAATCCATTTGGAAGGAAACCTTCCTGATGGCAACTTTATCTTCATCGTCATCAATTTCTCGTAAGGCGGGGAGGTCGGATTCTTCTTTGACCCGATGGATCTTTTTCTCCGTGCGGCGATTAGGCGTGGAGGGAAAAGAAGGACAGGAGGTGCTATTATGGCTGGCATGGTGGCAGCGGAAGCAGAGTCCCTTCTCAATGCAGCGTTTGCATTCGTCAGGGGTGAGTTTGGCAATGCGGACTACATCTACATCAATGGCATCAGGGTCTTTGGCGGGGGTGCGGGTGGGGGTGGAGAAAGAGTGGAAGTGGGAAGAGGATGTCTTGCCTCTTCGAGTGATTTCATCAGTGTGGTCCCATTGTGTCTGGAAATGGGTTGCTTTCTTGTACCAAGCTGAGATCTTGGTTGGGGGAGTGTCCATGATGCTTGGTCTTAGCGTTAAGAACCATGCATTTTGTGGCGAGCCAGGCAACGGTGTTGTTGACAGTATTGTGGTGTTCGAAGGTTTTCTTGAACTCTGAGACGAAGTTGGTGAAAGTGCCAAGGGTGACAGTGGTTCCAGAAATGGTGTTTTGCGGGAAAGTGTTTGCCCAAGTGAGGGCGGTGTTATAGTTCAGGACCTATATGCTACGTTTTTCAATCTCTCTTTACTTTTGGACTTAACGCTTCTTTTCCTTTTCGAAGTCACGTGACTAGCGCATGTGACCGTGAGAATCCTCACGTGACCTGAGGTCTAGCCCATGATGTCATCATGACATCATACCTCATGTCTTTCATCTCTGTTTCTTTTCCCATAAGGACGCTTCTTTCTTCCCACACGGACTTCTCGCCATCCTCATGGCTCCCTCATGTTCTTCCCTTCTCACACCAGCCCTCAATAGATTAGGACTCAGACGACCTACCCTAAACTCCCCATACTTACATATATAAACCCTCTCCCTTCATCGTCTATTCCCCAGTCCTATTCACTTGAATACCCTCCTCACTGTTATAGTTCGGGACTTACACGCTACGTTATTCAAACTTTCTTCACCTTCTGGACTTAACGCTTTCTTTTCTTTTTGAAGTCACGTGACTAGCACACATGACCATGAGACACCTCACGTGACCTGAGGTCTAGCCCATGATGTCATTATGACATCATACCTCATGTCTTTCATTTCCGATCCTTTTCCCATGAGGATGCTTCTCTTTTCCCACACGGACTTCTCGCCGTCCTCATTGTTTCCTCATTTCCTTTCACTCTCACACCGGCCCTCAATCGATTAGGACTCAGACGACCTACCCTAAATCTTACGTACTTACATATATAAACCCTTCCTCCTTGTCGTCTTTTCCCCAGTCCTATTCACTTGAATGCTCTCCTCCTTTGGGGCCTGTTCATTTGATTACCACTCCTACCTTTACTCCTACTCTTCATCTATCGAGTCTGTGAACAGCTCTTTAGTCAATCGTATCTCTGCACTTGCCATCTCTCACACAACGTTACTGTGCGCTCGTCGTTCCTCGTGCCAAGTCTATGTTGTACTTGGGCACCGTTAACTTTCTCGTCGCCGAATATCATGTTCTCGTCCACGTGTGGTTGGACACCCACTCTCGGACCGTTCACACCGTTGCTGAAGTCGCCCAACGCCTAGATTAGGTGTTGTGCTTCTCTTGTTGTCTTTGTCCTGTTTCACTCACTTGGGGCCTGTTCTTTTGAGTACCACTCTTCTCTATTCTTCCCTTACTCTGCATTTGCCGACTTAGTGCACATTATCGCACTCTACTCATGGTTACACGTTTCATGATATATCTCGGAACTGTCAACTTCCTCGTCCTTGAATATCATGTCCTTGTACACGTCTGGCTTGACGTTCGCACTCGCACCGTTCATACTGTCGCCAAAGTCGCCCAACGCCTAAACTAGGTGTTGTGCTCGTTTAGTTGTTTCCATCCCGTTTCACTTGAATAGGACTGCCACAAGGCCGAACTGTTTGTTCCCCCTCACCTCCACTATCTTATGCACTCTCGTGCTTGTGCAGATCACCTTCACTTCCAACAACAACAAGCAGCCTTAAATCTCTACACCATCACCTGAATCATTCAAATTTCGCCCGCACCAGAGCCTCTCCGTTTCGCCCCCTTCTTCAGGCAACCCACCTACACCAACGAGGTCGACCCCAACGACCACCCTATCGAAGCCCCTCGAGAATATTTCCCCGCTCCCATCCCTTCTTGTGAACCCACTCCCGCTCCACGCTCTCCTTCCCCTTCTTTCTCTTCCCGCACCATCTCTCCCATCCCCACACCTCCAGCTCTACCCCGCGCACGTAAACAGTGCAAACACCGTCGGCCCGAACTTAAGAACGTTCGCCCTGAAACCAGGCATTTCCCTCATCTCTTTCGTCTTCGACCTCGCACCACTCTTTGACGTCCCTCCAAGTTTCTCTAAACTATGTCCGAACAAGCCGCTGCCCCGCCTGCCGACCCTAACATTACTTGGGCCAACATCTGGCAAACAATGGCCAACATGGCTGCCCTTCTCCAAGCGTCATTGCTGTTGCAGCAGCAGATGACGCAGCAACTAGCCAAAACTGCGACAACGCGTACCTCATCGTTACCCGCAAAGCTCATTGCCGATCCAGGTATGTGGGACGGCAACTGAACCATGTTCCGCCCCTGGTGGGTAAAAATCGCAACGTGGGTTCAATGTCAAGGCGGTCTAGATGATCAACAAGCAACTGCCACCGTCCTCCTCCGGATGATAGGCAAAGCCGAATTGTTCTCAAGGATTACCCTTGAGAAATATCAAAGAAGAACTCCAACCTGGAATGGCCGACCTGGAAGGAGTTGAAAAAAGAAGTTGAGGACCACTTCAGGATTGACGTCCTGAAGGAAGAATCTTACATTCGGCTCACTAACCTCCGGCAGGGCTCGCTGCTGATCGAAGTATTCATGCAGCAATTCGAGCTGTTACGACAGGATGCGGACCTGTCACGACACGACAACAACGTTCTGCGCTTATATAAGGAGCGCATCGACTACAACATTTATTTCCAGTTGTCGACAAGGAGCCCCGCCCTCAAGGACTCACTCACCGCCTGGCAAGAAGGCGCAATCAAGATGGGCAAGATGTTTGAAAGGATGCAGCTAGAGCGTAGCAAGCAGCTGCAGCAACATCAATTCGAACCCCGCTTCACCGAGGTGGGTACGCAACCGGGCCGAGGCGCCCCTATGGACACTCGTGCAGTCCAACCGACCCAGCAGGATACAAGGACCTGCTACAACTGTAACAAGGTCAGGCACATCTTGCGCGCGTGCAAGGAACCCCGCAAACCGCGTGGTTGACCAATCTTTGATCCGATAACCGGTTGCACATGCTACGCTCCGCCTTGTCCCACCCCACTCCGCGAAATCCCGCTTGCCCCCACCACCGCCATCCCAGAAACGGCACAAGGTTCCGGAAATCCCCCATGGATGACCAAAGAGGCCCAGGCCTATTACCTGGATATGTTCGAGTCCCGAGCCCGCCAGCTCACCGCAGAAGGACTCAAGGGAAAAGGCAAAGCCGAGTAGTGGGAGGTACCTACTTGGCCAAGGACCCCTCTTTTCCTTCTTTTTCTAATTGTTTTTCTGTACTTGGGGGATGGACGGTGGGTTAAGCGACGATGACTCATCAAACAATTTGTCTTGTACTAGCTACGATACCGACTCCGAAGGAGCGTCTCTTCGGAGCGCGGCACAGGAGGATAAACAAAGTGTGCTTAATTCTCCTATTATGAACAATTTTTCTTTTTTACCCGATTCTCCTTCTAACCCTAACCTTACCCTCAGGAATATCTCTCCTGCTGGGGAATTCGACATCGAAACTGACGTTTATTTTCAGAAAAATAACAAATGGCAAAAAACATCGGAAAAAGCGCTCCTCGACTCTGGAGCAGTCCAAACATTCGTGGACAAAAAATGGGTAACTTCTCTGGGTATACCCACCAAAAAATTATCCTTTCCTCGCTCTATCACTAATACCGATGGGACCTCTTCGTCCCATGGCACAATTACGGACTACATTTCAGTCATTTTTTTTTACCAAGGGCACTCTGAAGGAGTCGATGCCCTGGTAACCAATTTGGGAACTCATCATATTTATTTAGGCTATGACTGGTTCCAACACCACAACCCACTTATTGACTGGGTCGACAAAGAAATTAAATTCTGCCGCTGCACTCGCAATTGTGTTACAATCAACGCAGCAGGATTAGTTAAAGAGGTCTGGAATCCCTCTATTCGATCAATAGAAGAAGGACTCGCCGAAAAAGTACCAAAGCAATATCATGAGTTCCTTGACGTATTTAGCAAAGAAGAGTCAAAGCGAATGCCGGTCTGCAAACCCTGGGACCATGTGATTGACCTCAAACCCAACTTTGTGCCAAAAAAGGGTCAGGTAATTCCCCTCTCCGATGCAGAACTAGACGAAGTCCGGAACTTCATTAATTCCAAACAGGAAAAGGGCTATATCCGCCCATCAAAATCCCCACAAACGGTCCCTGTATTTTTTATTCCCAAGAAAACAGGCAAGAAATGCCTTGTTATGGACTACCGATATTTAAATGAGGGTACAGTAAAAAACTCATACCCTCTCCCTCTTATTTCAGCACTCATCGACCATCTCAAAGGCATGGACAAGTTCACCTGCCTCAACCTTAGGTGGGGTTAAAACAACGTCCATATCAAAGAAGGCGATGAGTGGAAAGCTGCCTTCGTAACACCCCTGGGGGCTTACGAACCAGTCGTAATGTATTGTGGGATGACTAACTCCCCTCCCACATTTCAGCAGATGATGAACGATATATTTAACGACATGTACGCCACGGTCATCATTTATCTCGACGACATGTGTATCTTCACAAGTTTTGCGCCGGTTATGCGAAAATGACCTTTATGCAAAACCCGAAAAATGCGTATTTAACGCCGACAAAGTCGACTTCCTCAGCATGACGGTATCTGCCAACGGCGTCGGCATGCAAAACGATAAAGTGGGCGCAATACTCGACTGGCCCGCCCCCATGAAGCTCAAACAGCTTCAATCGTTCCTCGGGTTGTGTAACTATTATCGTCGTTTTATTAACGGTTTCGGACAGATTGCTCGCCCCCTCAACGATCTGACAAAAAAGAACGTGCCATACACTTGGGGGGAGGCACAACAAAATGCGTTTGATACGCTCAAAAAACAGTTCATGACTGCCCCTCTCCTCACATTTCCCAATGCCTCAAAAGAAATGCATGTTGAGACCGATGCCAGCGACATCGCCACCAGCGCAGTCTTATCGGTCCTAGGGGAGGATGGTTCATGGCGCCCTTGTGCTTTTCTCTCTCATTTGTTCTCATCTGCCAAACGTAACTACCCAGTCAATGACAAGGAGTTACTTGCTATCATCCACGCCCTCGAAGAATGGCGCCATTATTTAATCAGAAAAGCTAACTTCGAGATTTGGACAGATCACAAAAATCTCGAATACTGGAAAAAGCCACAGACGCTCTCGAGCAGACAAGCCCGCTGGCACGAACTGCTGCAGGAATTCAACTACACGCTAATTTATAAACCAGGCACCACGAACGGACGTGCTGATGCCCTCTCTCGTCGCCCCGACCATGGTGACGCCGTCGATAAATTAAACGAAAACATCACCATTTTTCCCTCCACCATTCTCCGTTCTTCGTCCCTATCTATTCCAGTCGAATTAACCTCCACAGACGCTCGCTTACCCTCGAAGGGCTCTCCTGACGCAGCAGGCTTCAACCTGTATGTGTCCATGGATCTTGACATTCCCGCCCACGACCAAGCTCTTATACCCACCCATGTCAAGATCCAACTCCCCTCCGGTACCTACGGCAGAATTGCACCACGTTCAGGCCTCGCCCTCAAGCACAAAATCGATGTCATGGCCGGAGTCATTGACGCCGATTATAGGGGAGAAATTGGTGTAATTCTGTTCAACCATTCTGATTCACCATTCCACGTTTCTAAATTCGACCGTATTGCACAACTAATTATCGAAAAAATAGAAAACCCAACTCTAACAGAAGAAAAGGCTCTCGACGAGTCTCAATGCAGCAACAAAGGTTTTGGCTCCACAGGAGTCAATGCAATCTCTTCCACCTCATTATCTCCAAATTTTGAAACTAAATTATCCTTTGAATCAGCCAAATTGGACGTTGATGCTATCAACGAATACGAATACTATGCAAACAAAAAACTCTTCAGAAATTCGAATGGGATTATTTTCATCCCCCCTTCCCTTCGCACCGAGTTGATCTCACTATTCCACGATTCTCCGGTCGCAGGCCACCCAGGCCGTGATCGAACTATTTCTTCCATCAAACATTTCTATTGGTGGCCAGGCGCCGCCAAAGACATTTCTTCTTACATTGAACACTGCCAGGTGTGCTCCCTCACGAAGGGTTCGTCAAAGCCACCGGCAGGAAAACTCATGCCATTACCTGTCCCCTCCCACCCATGGGAGGATATCTCATTTGATTTTGTCACCGGACTACCTCCTTCCAACGGTTTTGATTCTATTGGGGTAGTCGTCGATCGTTTTTCTAAAGAAATTGTTCTTTTCCCATGCCATAAAACCACTTCTTCTTCGGACTTAGCTGTTTTATTTAGAGACCACGTATGGTGTCTCCACGGACTCCCTAACACTATTCTCTCAGACAGAGGACCACAGTTCGTCTCGGAGTTCACCAAAGAACTTTGCAAAGTTCTAGGCATCCAGCAGAAACTTTCAATGGCCTACCACCCTCAAACGGATGGTCAGACGGAACGGGTCAACCGAGAAATTATCGTGTATCTCCGAGCTTACGTCGCCAAGAAGCAGGAGACGTGGGCCTCGTGGCTAAAAATGGCGCAATTCGTGCACAACAATACCCTCACCATGGCCACGGGGACTACACCCTTCTCAGTCACGCGAAACTATTCTCCACGCATGGGTACGGAGCCCACAAACTCCACTATGACTCCTGGGGGGTCGTTCGGTAAAACTATGGGACGTAATCACGAAGAGATCGCTTCCACGTTACAAAAAACCCGCGATCGGATGTCGCATGCACAAACATCCAAGCGCTCTTCAGCTCCTAATTATTCCATTGGAGATCTAGTCTGGCTCTCCACTGAACACCTCTCACTCCCCTATCCCGCACGTAAATTAACCCAAAAATTCATCGGACCATACCATATCACCACCGTCTTGCCTAATGCCGTCACTCTCACCCTCCCTTCCTCCATTTCCATCCACCCTACCATCAACATCTCCCGCGTTAAACCCTACAAAGCCCCACTGGACGGTCAAAACGTATTTAAACCTGAGCCTATCGCTGTGACTGAAGATCGTCATGAAGAATACGAAGTCGACCGCATCATCCAGTCTCGGCTTCATCACGGCAAATTACAATACCTCATCCACTGGAAGGGATGGGACGAGGTGGATCGCACCTGGGAACCTGCCGTTAATTTAAAACATGCGCAAGACGCAATCGCCGAGTTTCATGCTTCCCACCCTAATGCCCCATCTGGGGCATCTCCGAGACAGAATTTGTTTCCCTCTTTCGCCCGTTCGGTCCCTCCTATACCAAATTCACCGATTCTCAACTAGATCTCGAATCTGGTGAATGGGGGGTAGTGTTATAGTTCAGGACCTATATGCTACGTTTTTCAATCTCTCTTTACTTTTGGACTTAACGCTTCTTTTCCTTTTTGAAGTCACGTGACTAGTGCATGTGACCGTGAGAATCCTCATGTGACCTGAGGTCTAGCCCATGATGTCATCATGACATCATACCTCATGTCTTTCATCTCCGTTTCTTTTCCCATAAGGACACTTCTTTCTTCCCACATGGACTTCTCGCCGTCCTCATGGCTCCCTTATGTTCTTCCCTTCTCACACCGGCCCTCAATAGATTAGGACTCAGACGACCTACCCTAAACTCCCCATACTTACATATATAAACCCTCTCCCTTCATCGTCTATTCCCCAGTCCTATTCACTTGAATACCCTCCTCACTTGGGGCCTGTTCTTTTGAGTACCACTCTTCTCTATTCTTCCCTTACTCTGCATTTGCCAACTTAGTGCACGTTATCGCACTCTACTCATGGTTACACGTTTCATGATATATCTCTGAACTGTCAACTTCCTCGTCCTCGAATATCACGTCCTCATACACGTCTGGCTTGACGTTCGCACTCGCACCGTTCATACTGTCGCCGAAGTCGCCCAACGCCTAAACTAGGTGTTGTGCTCGTTTAGTTGTTTCTGTCCCGTTTCAGGCGGGGCCTTTGGTCATATACGAGAGGGCAAAGACAACTTGCTTTGTGTAGACTTTGTCATTGACATGGAGATAGAATTGAACAGTGTTAAGCCATTGAACGATGGTTTTGTAAGAACCGTTGAAGGCTTCAGGGGCACAGACATGAAGCTCGGTAAACTTGGTGGAAGACATAGCGGGGGATGGTGGTCTAATGAATGGAGGAGGGGTGGCGGGTGGGGGAAGAGAAATGGAAGGGATATGGGGAATAGGGAATACGGGGGTGGTAGCAATGGGAGTAGGAGACGGCGGGGTAGGTTGGCGAGGGATTGTTAGACTAGCAGAGAACTGTTGTGAGAGGTCAAGGGTTTCGCTTTGTTGAGCGACAAAGGGTACAAGGGTGTCTGGGTCAAGGTAATCTTCTTCTTCGGAGTTGGGTTGCTCGGAAGAGGAAGAGTCGTCGAGTGGTTTTGATCGGGGAGCCGACCAACGAGGATCTGAGCGCAGTGGGTGCAAAATGGTGGGGGACTATGATGGCAATAGCCTCTTTGATGAGAAGCTAGACCTTTTGTTACAGTCAGTCCAGGTAGGAATGAACATGAACCTGGGAGACAAGGGATGTTGACTAAGGGGCTTGCTTATTGACAGGCGAGTTACGAAGAGAGGCGACCGGAGACAAGGACGAGTCGTGTGGTTAACGGCCAGAGACTTCCGCAGGGGCTTCCTGAGGTGGACAAAGGATAATCGACCAAGGGATACCCTTGTCGACAGGACAACCGCAAAGAAGAGCGGCGGGGACGAGTCACAAAGAAGAGCGACCAGAGACGAAGGTAGAATGATAAGCATCCACTCAAAAGTAGGATGGGTGACTTAGAGAAGTGATGGACGAGTGAAGGAAACAAAGATGCTATTCCAGGTAGGTCTAGCTTAGAGAATACAAGGTAGCGATGGCAGGCTTTATATACCTAAGGGAGACTGTGCATGGACCACGCTGTGTAGCAGCAGAAGGTCAGAGGAAACCTGATAAGGTAGGTGGAGTGAGGAAGATAACAGAAGTTATCAGAACAAAGGAAACGTGGCTGTCTGTCAGAAGGAAGCGGGAAAAGAGATAAGAGTTTGTAATCATGATGACCATCGTGAGAAGAGCAGAAGTAAGCAGTGGTCATCGTGTGAAAGAAAAGCATTAGCAAGAAGTGTAGGACAAATGCTAATGCGAAAGGCAAAGAAAAAGTGAATCATAACAGGGTGACTCACCTTGATGGATATGAAGGGACTGAGCAGTGTGAGGGTGACTGATATCAATGCATACAGGTGGACCAAGTGTTATAGGATTTGTGATACGTTTACTATAACACTGGACACTTATCTTATCTTATCGGGTAGCATCTCATGTGACAACCCCCACAGCTAGGCTTAGGGTCTAGGACTGCACCTAGACTGGTCATGTGATGTGACATCATCATTGGGTCTGGAGCCATGACCTCATCGGTCTAGGCTATGATATCATCAGTGATGTCATGCCTCATGGTAACTGCACGGATACCTCATGTTACTTTATTGTATGTATTCCCACACTGGCCCTATAGTACAGGAACCTCCCCTAAACCTGTCCCCTTACATATATATACCGTAGTCCCCTCCTGTACTTTTCCTTAGTTCTATTCACTTGTATCTTGCCTGGTTCCCTACGTCTGAACTGCCTGAGATACCAAGTGGGTGCTCTCCCACATTCCTTGCTGGGTTATGCCATCCCATTATGAAAGGCACTCGTTGTCAAACCCTTCTCCCTCCTCATTGGCCATATCTATTGGCTAGATGCCACCTTGTCGTCATTGCCAGCAGGAACCTTCCCACAAGGCGGATGGAGCAGCCTCGTTTGCTGTTCCACTCCATTATACCAAGCAGGGTGAGTGTGTGACTCACATTGATGCATATGAAGGGACTAAGCAGGGTGAGTGTGACTCACATTGATGCATACAGGTAGACTGAGCAGGGTGGATTTGATCACATGCCGATGCATACAGTATGAGTATCATGAAGAGCTGCTTTTCAGACTGAAAGTCATGTATGTGCCCACTGACCAAGGTGGGTTGTGGTCTTGAATTCTATCCAAATATTCCTTATTGTATACAAGCACTTTGGAAGGCAATATCTACATGCTATTATATGGTATATGTTTTGCACATTTTTACACACATTGTTCTTAATGTATTCTAAGGTATCCAACAGCCTCACCTGGGTCTGCAATAGTTGTATCCTCCACTGCAAGGTTTGAATGAAAGAGTCACTGGCCATTTTCATGGCCACCTGAGCCAGTGGATGTTTGATCAGTTGATGCTGAACCCTCGTTTTTGCATCTATCACTTGATCAACCATTGTGGCATCAGTGAATACTACCAATCCATTAGATGTAGTCATGTACAATGGTTATATGCATGCACCAAAGTTCAGAATTCCCTCTATTTTGATGCCCTGTCTGGCAAATTCATCTCACTCAACATCATTTCTTCCTGTTACTATATTTGCAGAACATAATGAGAAATGAAACATGAATGTGAAATAATCAAGTCACTTACAATGTGCCTCAATAATCTCCATGACCTCTGCCCACCTCTTTTGTCTTACCTTGTAACTCAGATCAAACACTTTGGGAATATTCTGTGCTCCCTCAGCTGGTTGACATTTTCAACTCCACATATTTGGGCATGGTGACTGCTGAGAAACTGAGGGAGGAAGATTGTCTTCAGCATTCAGGACAAATGGAGATGGTGTGGGGATATGGGTGTTGTTTCGTAGACATGAAGGAGGTGTTGGGATGTGGCACCCTGCAAAAGAGTCATGCTACACATTGAGCATTATGTAGGGGGGTGGTGTTGGTACTTGGGTAGCAGTGAAATTGTTGAGGTGGGTCAAACATGGCTGGTCAGGTTTGAAAGGAGGCAGGGTTGGAATGCAGAGAGGCAACTCTGACACATCAGCCATATCTAGATCTAAACTGAGGTCAATGACCTATTTTGTTATAGTTTAGGACCTATATGCTACGTTTCTCACTTTTTCTTATTTTCGAACTTAATGATTTCTTTCCTTTTCGAAGTCACGTGACCAGTGCACGTGACCGTGAGACTCCTCAAGTGACCTGAGGTCTAGCCCATGATGTCATTATAACATCATACCTCATGTCTTTCATTTCCGTTCCTTTTACCATGAGGACACTTCTTTTTCCCACACGGACTTCTCACCGTCCTCATGGTCTCCTCATTTCCTTCCCATCTCACACTGGCCCTCAATTGATTAGGACTCAGACGACCTACCCTAAACCATACGTACTTACATATAAACCCTCTCTCCTCGTCATCTATTCCCCAGTCCTATTCACTTGAATACCCTCCTCCTTGGGGCCTGTTCAATTGTTTACCACTCTTCCTTTACCTTTCCTTTACTCTGCATTTGCCGACTTCGTGCATGTTATCGCACTCTTCCTCGTTACCTCGTGAATGATATATCTCAGAACTGTTCACTTCCTCGTCATCAATTACCACGTCCTCATGCACGTCTGGCTTGATGTTTGCACTCGAACCGTCCACACAGTCGCAGAAGTCACCCAACACCTAGACTAGGTGTTGTGCTCATTTTAGTTGTTCTTCCCCATTTCATATTTAAAGGAGGAGCAATCACTTACCAACAGATTGTGATTCACAGTAGGCCGAGACTGATGCTTGATCACTAGTGACTGAGGTGGCATCTACTGTGACACCTTTTACTTTCACCATTCTGTGGACTGAGTATTATCACACTCACCTGGGATTGAGAATAAAACTTGCTTTTGCATACTGAGCAGGTGCTGAAATAGCAAAAGGGTAAAATGGAAGGGATGGAATAGAAAAGGACTTAGATGGGTGTTGTGACACATGTGATTGCCAGCAGAGTTCATGATCACATGGGAAATGTGGACAATGGTGCTTTAGTTAGCTATATTGTGGTTGAACCAGACAATGGTAAATGCCATTTGGTATTTATGAAACAAACTCACTATGTCATACTCCTCTCTTCCCATTACATTCTCCATCACTGAACATCTTGATGCCTTCTACTATTCAATCCATCATCAACAACACCACTGCTGCCATCTGTGATGCATGTTGGACACAGCAACATTGAGACCATCTCAGGCATGTTCAGTGGCCAGGTCATAACCACCCACCATTACTCCTGTTAATGAGAGCAAGGAAGACATGGATACCAAGCAGGTTTGTGACACCTGCAAATGACAAGGTGACAGGTGCACCCCAAATCCTGGCCATGCCTGCATTCAATGCAATCAATGCAAGGTATGATGCTCATTGGTAAAGGTATGCCAATGTTCAACTTCTTGGTGTTAGTGATCCCCATTCTCAGACACACCAAGTAAGTCTCACAATTGCCCACCTCTGTCAAAGATTTGGACCAATGCCCCACCACCACCTGCCCCCTCAATATCATCTGTAGTGACGAAAATTGTTATTCGCACCCCATCTCTGAATGCACTAGCACCCTCATGCAGTGAGCCCACACTGACCTTTAAGGTTGGTCCCCCAAAATAGAAGGTCAAACAATCCAAGCCTGTCCAAGTAACTCAGAATCATTATATTCATGATGCTCAAATTTACTTTATAGTTCTTGAAGATGTGGTGATCATCAAGACCAGAAAGTCAGTACTGGTGACAGAAGCACCTGGGCAATCCAATGCAGGACCATTGAGCAGCCCTTGATCTGGTCACATGTATTCTGGTGAACCAGGTGACTATCATGCCCTCCTTCAAGCATACTGAGAATTGTGAGCAAGTCACTTTCAGCTTGTGGACTGGATGAACATGATAGCCAATTTGATAAAGACATTCAGTTAGGTCATCAATGACCTGAGGGACCATTTCATTGGGACTTGGGGTCATATGGTTTGTGTCTTGTCCACACAAATGCATTTTCCATTTCAATGACTTCCTCAGCAGCCCAGCAACCAACAAGACATTGGCGAACAATATGCCTTGGCATCTTTTGAGGTGATTACCAAGCCAAACATGCTTGGGACATGCTTGTCCCCCAACCCTCATCCCATCCGTTGCTAAGCCTGACATGCTTATCCCTGATGCCCTTTCCCTTCCCTCCTCAACTCGGGTGGTTGCCCCCCTTCCTCATTGAGTGCTGCCATCTCAGGCTTAAACTGCTGCCACTGTTCAGTGGAGTCCTGGCCTGCACACTTTCTCAGGTGGCAGTTGGGCACTTCCTTCTCTCTTTCCACAGGTTTCATTGATCTTCAATTGCCCCATAGCATGTTATCTGTGAACCATCAAAGGAAGCTCAGCCACCGATGGCCAGGAGATAGCTGATATCTCAGATGTCTCAACACCAGGATCAGCTGTTTCCCTACCAACAATTGCTGCCATCACTGCTAGAGAAGAAACCATCATGGATGCAGAAAGTGTTGTAGTTCGGGCTACAACACCACCGCTTACCATTACATTCATTGGTTTCTCCTTTGCCTGGACTTACAATTTCTACTTTTGAGGTCACATGACCATTCTCACAATCATGTGACTTTGCCACTCTTTGTTATCTTATCTATTGTACTTTAGAGGCACATGCTAGTTCCCACAATCATGTGCCTACAGGTCAACCTAGACTAGCCTAGATCCATGACATCACTATGATGTCATGCCTCACTGCTACCATGTTCCTTACTTCTTTACCTACCCTAGAGTACACAGCTTGGTCTGTGCACAATAGGGTATTACTATATATAGGGTAGTGATACAACTGGGTTAGCCAGTCTTATTCATTTGTCTTACCCTCCACCTAGTGGGGCCTGAGTACACTTGAGTACCACTCATCCTTTCCTTTTGCCAGTTGACCACTATTATAGGGTCCTTGTTATATTTATTGTTCTTGGTGACATCAGCTATCCTTGCTTGGGGTTAGTTTGGCCTTGTTTGCCATTCCACTCCATTACAGAAAGTGTGGTCAAGGATGAGATGGAAGGAGTAGTATTGTTGTGCATACTTTGTAATGCACATCAAAGTCAACTATTTACAATTAAAACAAAGATTATGACATCTGTGTATGTTTATTTCCTTTTTAGCAGATGTTTGGGTATCAGCACTTCAGCATCTGGCAATAGTGGAGCCTTACATGCTCTTCCCAATCAACATGGAGTGGTACCTTTCAATCAAATCAGAGTCGGACATGATTTACAATATGTAAATGTTTATGTATCTTGAGGTTGCATGCCCTTCTCAATTGATATAATGGGGGTACAACCTCAGGACATTGGCCTTTTACCACCCTTGGTTCTGATGATGGTGACTGAGGACAATACATTTGGAAGTTTTAAGGCTGATTTCAATTTCAATTTCTTTGTTCAGGGTGCTACAGCAGCACATTAGATAAAGTCAGAAGGGACATCCAACCACATACTGCTATCACCATCATTGACCAGGGCTGATCTCTTCATTGTAGGTTTGGGCCAAGGGTTTTTCTTCAGCATTGTCCTCTCAGCCTTATCACTTGATCTGATCTGTTCAGTGTGATCTTCAGTACATCTGTAACAGAGTGGAACGGCAAATGAGGCTGCTTCATCCGCCTTGCGGAAAGGTTCCTGCTGGCGTGGATGACAAGTGGCATCTAGCCAATAGATATGGCCAACGAGGAGGGAAGGGTTTGACGATGAGTGCCTTTCATAACGGGATGGCATAACCTAGCAAGGAATGTGGGAGAACACCCACTATGGCTTTCAGGCAGTTTGGACATGGAGAACCAGGCAAGAGACAAGTGAATAGAACTAGGGAATATACAGGAGGGGTCTGTGGTATATATATGTAAGGGTATGGTTTAGGGGAGGCTCCTGTATCTATGTGAGGGCCAGTATAGAAGGAGAATATGCGGTTAACATGAGGTATCCATGAGGTTACCATGAGGCATGATATCACTGATAATGTCATAGCCTAGACCGCTGAGGTCATAGCTCCAGGCCCTACGATGATGTCATGTCACATGACCAGTCTAGGTGTGGTTCTAGACCCTAAGCCTAGCTGTGGGGGTTATCATGTGAGATGCTATCCGATAAGATAAGATAAGCATCCAAGTGTTATAGTAGACATATCACAAATCCTATAACAGCATCCTGTGGTGGCTGTGGTGCTTATCATTTGCCTTGGTGGGATGACATTGTTATCACAAGTTACCAGATCAATCTTCTTGGCATGCCTAGGTGGTCCAACCTTGAATGGTTGTTGAGGATGTTGAGACACATCCTTCTCCAGCCTTGGATTCTTGGTTGACAGTCACATAACTGCATAGGTGTATCCTGTGCATGAATAACTACATATATATCACACACAAATAGCAACTTACCATCTGTTGGAGGCCAAATCTTCATTGGCCTCGGTTGCCTGTCTGTATCACTTTGGCCCATTTGGTCACTCTGACTTACCATGTGCATATTTCATGTAGTGAACCCTTTTACTGCATTTATTCAGTGCAAGCTCTACAATGCATATCTGACGATTTACCTTGTGTTGATGGGCCTACCTTAAATGACACTGTTTTCCGAGATAGTTCCCCTACTTCTTGTTTGCTCTCTGACCAATCACTCTATGGGACTGATGAGCTTTGTACCTTCTTGCACTTTCTATTTTGTATTGCAGGATTGCTTCGATCAACATATTCGTTCTCTGAATTTGATTGACTGTGGGCTCTATTATCCTGTCCCTGGTCCTGACCATGTTGATGCTCCTTGGGCCTCAGCATTGTTTGCCAAGATGTCTTTGGTCATGTCACCTCTATTGTCCCTTTATCATCACTCTTGGCTGGATCCTGCAGCTCATTCTTCTCATTCAACCAGCATTGGAATTGAAAGATATCATTTGGGAAATTGTGTTGTCATTTCTGAATGAATTCCAGAAAGCACTTTGCATCATTGACTTTTAGATGGCTAGGATCATCAGGAAAAATAAATCTGTTGGGAAGATGTTTAGACAAGAATAGGGTATCCTGGTGCTCAGTCAGCTTTTTGAATGGTGCTGAAACCTTCAGATTTTTGCATATCAAACCTGGAAATAGTGACTCTTTTGCAGGGTGATCAGATGTGAAGTCAATGTATGATAGTGTGAGGTGAGAAACCCTTGACTGAGGTACCATATTCACAGCATCATCTCCTCATTTCTACCTCAGCTTCCTCCACTTTTTCATATCTGCCAGGCTGTCATCTTCATCTTCATTATCACCCTCTGTTCCCTTCTCAGCTGGAGCAAAACATCTGCCAAGGTACCTATCCCAGTTCCCCTGGATGCTATTGAAGCCCTGGAAAGATGGGCCATTTTCAATCACTGAGTTGAAGTTGAAGCTTATCTGTGTCAGACTATGGCAGTCTCTGAGAGCCAAGTGTTGACTTACTAGTTTGAGAACACTTTGCCTTTCTCATCCTTGAATCTGGTCAATATCACCATCTGGATCACTCCTCTTTTCCACATCTCCTGCATGAATTTTCTCATAGCTGACTCTACACCCCTCATTGCAAACCTGTATGACATGAAGCATATAGCATATGATAGCATCAGAAACACTTATCATGCCTTTGCCTCAGTTGTGCCCCCCTGTGAATTCCACTTAGTGGTAGTGGACTTGGCATTCTGGATCTCATCAGCAGAAAGACTGCTCATCACCTCTGCCAGCATTATCTGATAATGTTGAAACATTGCCAAGGACCCTGGCCAAGCACCGAATCATTTCTTGATCATCTTCTTGATATTGTCTTTCTATTGCTCCTAAATCACAGATTACGCCATTCATATCTCGCTGAGCCTGATACCATCCCTTTTCTTTTCTATCTGCCCTTGTTTTTGCATCTATCTCTCATATGCCTTCCTGAAGTTTCAGAATCAAATTTTCATGACATGGACAACATTTCTCACCTTAACTTGATGGTCCCACACTGCATGCTCCAGTGTCAGGTTCTCCCTCAGACACCAGATCCAAGTAATCAGGGCCCTCCAGATTTTCTGTTGTTATTCTCAGGTCATATTTGAGTATAAGATAGCCCTTCCTTATTTTTAGCTGAGATATCCATGGCCTGGGGTTCCCCTTCCTCCATCTCACCTTCTGAGTCATAATCAACACATCCTTGATATTTGATCACAGCATCATCATCCTTGTTGTCAGACATAGTAAAAGGTAGACTTGAATTGTTCCCAAACATTTTCATCTTTCATCAGATATTGTATATACAAGTGCCATATCTTCATGTCATCATTGTCACACACCAAGTAGCCAAGGTTACACAATCACCACAATGCCCCCAAGAGAAATCCTATATGCCAGGGCCTGGTACCAAAAGTGATTTCAATATCACTGAGAGAAGCATCATAAAAATAACCTGGTACTTAGCCAAAGTGATTGAGATCATAATATATCCAAATTGGGATATGGCCAAGCATAATGAATCATGGAAATAATGTGGGAGAAGTCAAAGTTCCAATATCCATTGACATAGCTCCAGATAGAACACTATGGCATCCAAAATACCATGTGGGGAAAAATATGTGTTACTGATTCATATTATTGCTTGCAGTGTGAAGTGACTTGTATCTGTGGTTTTCATGCTACTATACTGTCTTTCATTGGTCTAAGAATGCCCAAGAATACCTACAAATGAAAGATCAATCCTGCAAGAGTTACTCATGCCAGTTGGATAACAAAAAATAACACAAGGGGGTCTAAGATGACTTTTGTCAGGTTGGATGCTACCAAGAATCCTACTTCCACAATTCCATCCCCATCCATCCAGTACACCCCAAGCAAGCCTGGACCATCTGGGTCTCAGTTTACCTTCAGTACTAATATGTATGTTCTTGGTCACATTTGAGCTCACAATTCAGATGATGTCAGGTCAAGGCTTGACTTAGATGCAACTGATAAGGAATTTGATGAGATTTGGCCAATCCAATTGCCCCCAAAAATGTACCCATCCCTGATTTCAGTAAACATACTAATCCAATGGACATCTAGACCTCAAATGATTATCTCTGGGAATAGGTCACTCACAAGGATGAATTTCTGCAAGCTTTGTTGGACACAGAAGCCCCATCTGATCCCCAAGAATGTTGTATATGCCATCAGGATGATATTTATCACTGTTTGGACTATTTTGGTCAGCCACCGTTATGCACTGAGTGCTATTAGGGCAAGCATAAGAGGCATCCTTTTCACTGCATTCAGCAGTGGACTGGTGCATTCTTTGAAGATTCATCTCTAATCTTGGTGTGCTTTGTGAATCATCCCTCTGTTTCAAAACATTTTGAACCATGTTGCTACAGATGGGCTTTAACCTTCATCTTGGTCATGATAGGGAATGTTGTCCAAGCAGTAGCCATAAACAGCCAAGTGCACCCAAAGCTCCAGTGTCCACAGATGATCAGGAATGGGAAGACATTGACCTAGATAACATGGGAATTTCCCCACATCTTCACCCACCAAGCAGGTCAGACTATCTGACTGTGGTTGATGTGACTGGTATCTATTTTATGAAAATCAACTACTGTACATGCTCCGAATCTGAATCTGAATATCTTTAGCTTTTGCACTATAAGCTTTACCCTGCATCATTACAAATGCCAAGGACTGCATTTACCTTTACCTTGCTAGATAACTTTATTCAAGACAATTTGAAATGTGGAATATTGGGAATGAACTATTATAGTAAGCTCCAAAGAATAACCTCCAATGTCTTTCCTCATATTGTTCCAGTATGTTGCCAATCCATATTCCACCTCATTAACCACTCACACAGGTCCAGAACTATTACCAAGAGTTGCTTAGGGTTGCCAGACAGTGGAGACTGCTAAAGTTGCTCAAGTGGAATGACTTTGGCCATCGTTCTTGGGGGCCATAGAAGGGAGATCTTGCCCTTTTTTGTCCTGTATATTTTCAACCTGGGATAAATGTGCATGTTTCCATCAATGAGCTTTCCAAGTGAGTGACAATTTGCTTCCACAAATGCACTGTCTAACCAAAATTCTGATAGCTGGAAGTATAGCCAAATGTTTATCATGGATGGAAACTTTAAGGCAGAACATATGCAGGAGAGATGGCCTGATGATCAAATCTGGCTTATGGATGGTCTTGGCTATATGGTGACTTGGCCAAACTATCATGAGTATCTGAAGGAGACACACCACCCCCTGGAGGTAATTGTGCAATGACTAAATTCCATTACTATGATCACTGAAATTCAACACTAGTGGTTGAGTTGCAACACTTACCAAGCTGTGAACCAAGCAAATACTAGCTGAGGCAAATTGGATGCCACTGGGATTGGTAGATCAGCATGTGCTCAGCATGGCTGTTTTGTACCACACTCAGTGGTAGACTTTCAGAAGGGGGAGAGGTAAGGAATATGCTGGAAGAATATCCCTCTCGCTCAGATCCAGACAGGCAGGTGAATATAGACTACTCTTTCATTCAGGCCCTCATCCATAACATGAAGAATATCTCAAGTGTATAAGTTTCTATGATATCAACTGCTCCTATATAAAGAAGCTTTGGGCTCAGTTAAGCAACAACAGGTTCATTCAGCTGCTGCCAAATCTAGCCATTGTGCCTGGCATTGGGATGTGGCATATTTATGGACATCAGCCATTATGTTTTGCTCAGTACTCACCCCTGTTTATTCCTGGGGCAGGATGGGTGGATAGTGAGATCATCAAGACATTATGGTCTAACTTGAACATTGTGTCTGGATCTGCATGAGGAATGTCCTCCCCTCATCGGCAAGAGCTTCTCAACTTCCAAATGAATGATTCCAATTTTATTAAAATAATCCAAATGTGTATGTTCCTATCTGATGATTTACTGATATATACTTTCTATACTGATTGATGACAGCTAGAACTCTGGCCAGAAAGCTCAAGACTGCTCAGAAGTCCTTGGCATCAGCCAGGGCAACATTCCATGACCTTGATGTGAGGGTTGCTGACACTCAAAGACAGCAATGGCTGTTGCTGGAGTAGAAAGCTTTGCAGATACAACTTGACAATCCATTGGCAATGGATATATTTGAGGTGCAGCTGGACAAAGGTATATTGCTCACAACCATGGAGCTGAGAATGATGCTAATACATCTCCGAGTTTAGCATTGACCATACATGCTGTTAAGTTAGAAATGCTTAAGAACATAACTCACACACCAGACACACACTCCAGAGCTGTAACATGGCTGTCGAAAGGATTGAAACTTGAGGAGGTACAGATATCACTCAGAAAAGATATAAAATGGATAAGTTCCAGGGCCATCAATCTTCAATGCCTGGCTCTTGCTTCCCAAGCCAACCAGTTGGCTACCAAAATTTCACATTTCTTCTCCAAAGTGTCCACATTCCTTTGATTTGATGATGATGACAAGGTGCTATCGGATGTATCAGACAGAGATAGTAATGTCAGAGTTCAAGATGCTGTCGACAACCTTGGAACTAAATAACCTGATCAAGCAAAGCTACCATTGCCATTGAGCTTCAGTTATGATAAATGCATGGCCCTAGGTACTCATCACCTTATTCAGCAGAAGCTCAAACTTTGTGGTGATCAAGTAAATGATGCTTTACATGAAATCCAGCTAGCATTGGCTGACAAGGTAGTGTTGTTCTGCACTGATATTCAGCATGCTTCAAGCAATTCAACAACCACCTGAGCTTGGGGAAAGGTGAATGCTATGAATGCCATACTTAGTTGGCATGTTGCTATATATTAGAAATGTCAATCTGTGATGATACATCTTTCAGCCAAGGATAACATGTTAGATAGATATCAAATATTGAAGGATGAGGACCTGAAGGTTAGCACTGCAGTTACTAAGCCCAATTCTTGCAACCATTGGTCTAACAAGCTAGCCTGGTTTTTGTCATTGGATATACCAGGGGACACCAAGATGAACAACTGGATGTCTGAATATAAGTTCCATATTCAGTTAACAGCTTCTGGCCAACATTATATCTATAGTCTACTAGATATATTGGTTCCATGCAAAAGCTACCATGGATCAGTAGAGAGAGGAGAAAGTACTACTGATGGTGAAGTTTGAATGGACCATTGGTTATATCAACCACAAATCTTGTGAATGGGAAGAGCACACTGTTATAGTTTAGGAGCTATACACTACATTTTTCACTTTTCCTTCACTTTCACACTTAATGCTTTCTTTTACTTTCAAAGTCACATGACCAGTGCATGTGACCATGGGATATCTCACATGACATGAGGCCTAGCCCACAACATCATCATGACATCATGCCTCATGTCTTTTATCTCTGAAACTGGTATTGAATAACAAAAGAAAACAACTAAGAGAACTCCACCTAATCTAGGTGAAGGGTGACTTCAGTGATGGTGTGAACAATTTGAGTCCTAATGTCAAGCCAGACATGGACCAAGATGTGGTATTTGATAATGAGGAAGTGGATGGTACCCAAGTAAAGCATGTATGAGGGTATGCAACAAATAGCATCTGTTTACGAGGATGAGTTCAGCAAATACAGAGTAAAATGTGGATAGAAGAAAAGGAGTAGTACTCATAGTGAAACCAGCCCCAAGGGTGGAGGAGGATTCAAGTGAATAGGACTAAGGAAAAGTAGATGACGAGAGGAGGTGGGTTTAAATAGTGACTAACAATGGGTTTAGGGTAGATTGTCTGAGTCCTAAATAGTTTAGGGCCAGTATAGATAGGGAACATGAGGTGAAAGCAAGGTGAACATGAGCATGGCGAGAAGTCTGTGTGGGAATGAAGAAGTGTACCCATGTGAATGAAAAGACAGAGATGAAAGACATGAGGCATGATGTCATGATGACATCATGAGCTAGGCTTCAGGTCATGTGAGTGGTCTCATGGTCATGTGTACTGGTCATGTGACTTTGAAACTGAAAAGAAAGTGCTAAGTTCAAAAGTAAAGAGAAGTGGAAAAATGTAGTGTAATAGGTCCTGAACTATAATACTATCCCCCATTCACCAGATTTGACATCTAACCTAGAATCAGTGAATTCGGTATAGGAGGGACCGAATGGGTGAAAAAGAGATATGAACTCAAGCTTGGAGATGCCCTGAATAGGTTGAGGGGCTTTGGGGTGAGCAGCATGAAACTGAGTGATTGCATCTTGTGCATGTTTTAAGTTAACAGTGGGTTTCCAGGTGTAATCCACCTCATCCCATCCCTTCCAGTGGATGAGGTACTGCAATTTTCCACAATGAAGCCTCAACTGGACGATGTGATTGACTTCATATTCTTCATGATAATCTTCAGTCATGGTGATTGGATCTGGTTTAAATACAGATTGTCCGTCCAGCAGGGCTTTATAGGTTTAACACAGGAAATGTTGATGGTGGGATGAACAGAGACAGAGGAAGGGAGAATGAGAATGACAGCATTAGGGAGTACAGCAGAGATACGGTAGAGTCCAATGAATTTGTGTAAGTTTAGGCATGGGATATGGAAGGGAAAGATGGTCGGTGGAGAGCCAAACAAGGTCTCCAATAGAATAGTCAGGGATGGAAGAGCACTTGGATGTTTGTGCATGTGACATCCAATCGTGGGTTTTCTGGAGCGTGGAAGCAATTTCTCTGTGTGAGTGACCAATAATTTTACCAAACAACCCCCCAGGAGTTGTAGTGGAGATTGTGGGCTCTGTTTCCATGCATGGAGAGTAGTTTCACATAATGGAAAAAGGGGTGGTGCCTGTGGCAGTGGTAAGGGTATTGTTGTGCACAAATTGTGCCATTTTTAGCCACAAGGCCCAAGTCTCCTGCGTTTTAGCAACATAAGCATAGAGATACACAATAACTTCTTGATTGACCCATTCTGTCTAGCTGTCCATCTGGGGATGGTATGCCATTGAGAGTTTCTGCTGGATCCCAAGGACTTTGCAAAGTTCCTTGGTGAGCTCCGAGATGAACTGAGGTCCTCTATCAGAAAGAATAGTGTTAGGAAGTCCATGGAGACACTATATGTGATCTCTAAATAAAGCAGCTAAGTCTGAAGAAGAAGTTGTTTTTAAACAGGGAAAAAGGATGATTTCTTTGGAAAAACGATTGACAACTACCCCTATAGAATCAAAGCCATTGGAAGGGGGTAGTTCTGTGACAAAATCAAAAGAAATATCTTCCCAAGGGTAGGAAGGAACAGGAAGAGGCATAAGTTTGCCTGCCGGTGGCTTTGACAAACCCTTTGTGAGAGAGCACACCTGGCAGTGATCTATGTATGAAGCAATGTCTTTGGCTGCACCGGGCCACCAATAGAAGCATTTGATTGAAGAAATGGTGCAATCATGGCCCAGATAGCCAGCAACTAGAGAATCATGAAAAAGTGAGATTAACTCAGTATGAAAAGAAGGGGGCATGAAAACGATGCCGTTCAAATTTCTGAAACATTTTTCTGTTGTATAATATTTATACTTGTTAATAGCATCAACATTCATCCTAGCAGATTCTAGGGATAATTTAGTTTTGAAATTCAGAGAGAGATGTAGAGGAAATGACTTTGACTCCCATAGAGCCAAAACCTTTATCATTATGTTGTGACTCTTCTAGAGTCTTTTCTTCTTTGAGAGTAGGGTTTTCTATTTTTTCAATAATTAGTTGGGCAATACAGTCAAATTTAGAAACATGGAAAGATGAATCGGAATGGTTAAACAGAATTATGCCAATTTCTCCCCTATAATTGGTGTCAATGACTCTGGCCATGACGTCAATTTTATGTTTGAGGGCAAGACCTGAACGAGGTGCAATTCTGCCATAGGTGCCAGAGGGAAGTTGAATCTTGACACAGGTGGGGATGAGACATTGATCACAGGCGGGGATGTCAAGATCCATGGATGTGTACAGGTCAAAGCCTGCAGCATCGGGGGAGCTCTTCGAGGGTAAGCGGGCGTCTGCAAATGTTAATTCGACTGGGATAGATAGAGAGGAAGAGCGGAGGATGGTAGAAGGAAAGGCTGTGATGTTCTCATTTAATTTATTGACAGCATCACTGTGGTCAGGTCGCCAAGAGAGAGCATCAGCACGTTCATTTATGGTGCCAGACTTGTAGATGAGGGTATAATTAAATTCTTGTAGTAGCTCATGCCAGCAGGCTTGGTAGCCCAAGAGTGTTTGAGGTTTCTTCCAGTACTCAAGATTTTTGTGGTCTGTTCAAATCTCGAAGTTATCCTTTCTAATTAAATAATGGCACCACTCCTTGAGGGTGCAAATGATTGTGAGCAACTCCTTGTCGTAGACTGGGTAGTTGCATTTCACAGATGAGAAAGAATGTGAGAGGAAGGCACAGGGGTGCCAAGAGCCATCCTCCCCTAAAACCGATAATACTACACCAGTGGTGATATCACTTGCATTGGTTTCGACATGTAGTTCCTTTGATGAGTTGGGGAATGCGAGGAGAGGAGCTGTTGTAAATTGTTTTTTGAGCATGTCAAATGCAATTTGTTGTGCCTCCCCCCAGGTATAAGGCACATTTTTCTTCATAAGATCATTGAGGGGGCAAGCAATCTGTCCAAAACCATTAATGAAATGGTGGTAATAATTACATAGTCCAAGGAATGATTGAAGCTGTTGAGCTTCATGGGAGCGGGCCAGTTGAGTATTGCATCGACTTTGTTATTCTGCATACTGACCCCGTTGGTGGACACAGTCATTCCTAAAAAGTCAACTTGTGGAGCATTAAACACACATTTTTTGGGTTTTGCATAAAGGTTGTTTTCATGTAATCTGCGCAATACTGAAACAGAGTGAACAAAGAAAACAACTAAGTTGGACGACACCTAATCTAGGCATCAGGCAACTTCAGCGATGGTGTGTACGGTTTGAGTTCAAACATCTAGCCAGACGTGTATGAGGACGTGGTATTCGAGTACGAGGAAATTAACGGTGCCCAAGTAAATCATGTACTTGGCACAAATGAAGAGCGTGCGGTAATGGGCACGAAGACGGCAAATGCAGAGGTAGGATTGAAAGTAGAACAGGAGTGGTAGACAAATGAACAGGCCCCTAAGTAGGAGAGTATTCAAGTGAATAGGACTGAGGAGGAGACGACAAAGGGAGAGGGTTTATATATGTAAGTATGAGGAGTTTAGGGTAGGTCGTCTGAGTCCTAATCGATTGAGGGCCAGTGTGGGAATGGAAACATGAGGAACGCATAAGGCAACCATGAGGATGGTGAGAAGTCCATTGTGGGAAAATAGAAGTGTCCTCATGGGAAAGTAAACGGAGATAAAAGACATGAGGCATGATGTCATGATGACATTATGGGCTAGGCCTTAGGTCATGTGAGAGATCTCATGGTCATGTGCAAGAGTCACATGACTTCGAAAAAGAAAAGAAAGCGTTAAGTTCGAAAGTAAAGAAAAGTGAAAAACCTAGCATATAGGTCCTGAACTATAACAAATACTTCCTTCATGACCTCAGAATGTTCTTCATTCGTTTTGCTTTTTGTGAATATACACGTGTTGTTCAGGTAGACAATAACCACAGTGTACATGTCATTAAATATATCATTCATCATCTGTTGGAATGTTGGCAGAGAGTTAGTCATTCCAAAATACATTATGACTGGTTCATAAGCCCCCAGGGATGTTACAAATGCTGCTTTCCACTCATTGCCCTCCTTGATCCAGACATTGTTGTAGCCCCATCTGAGATCAAGGCAGGTAAACTTGTCTATGCCCTTCAGGTGATCAATGAGTGCAGAAATGAGGGGAAGTGGGTATGAGTTTTTTACTGTACCCTTGTTCAAGTACTGGTAGTCCATGATGAGGCGTTTTTCACTGGTCTTTTTCAGAATAAAAACTGAAGTTCCTGACTTCTTCTAATTCAGTATTGGATAAAGGAATGACTCAACCTTTCTTTGGGATAAAGTCCAGTTTTAGGTCAATTGCATGGTCCCATGGCTTGTGCACAGGCATGCATTTGGATTTTTCCTTGCTGAATATGTCCAAAAATTCATGGTACTGCTTGGACACCTTCTCTATGAGTCCTTCCTCAATTGAATGGATGGCTGGGTTCCAAACCTTGTTCACTAGGCCAGCTGCATTGATGGTAACACAGTTATGAGTGCATTAACAGAACTTGATTTCTTTATTGACCCAGTTGATTAATAGGTTGTGGCATTGGAACCAGTCATAGCCTAAATAAATACGTTGAGTGCCCAAATTCGTTACCAAGGTGTCAACTCCTTCAGAGTGACCTTGGTATAAGAACACTACTGAAACATAATCTGTAATAGTACTGTGGGATGAAGAAGTTCTATTGATTTTAGTGATAGAGCGAGGAGAGATTAATTTTTTGGTGGAAATGCCAAGGGACATTACCCAATTTTTGTCTATGAACATTTGGACTGCACCAGAGTTGAGAAGCACTTTTTTAGTTGTTTTTTGCCATTTTTTATTTTTCTGAAAATAAATGTCAGTGTTGATGTTGAACTCCCCTCTAGGAGAGGTATTCCTGAGAGTAAGGTTAGTGTAACGGCAAGAACCAACTCCAATGAGGGCAGCCTAGCCTCTAGCTAGGATGGCCTGAGTGTCACCTAGAGCGATAAATACAATGAGGACCCTATAATGGTGGTCAACCAGCAAAGAGAGAGGACAAGTGGTACTCAAGTGTACTCAGGCCCCACAGTGTGAAGGGTAAGACAAATGAATAAGACTGGCTAACCCAGTCGCATCGCTACCCTATATATAGTGATACCCTATCATGCACAGACCAAGCTGTGTACTCTAGGGTAGGTAAAGACATAAGGAACATGGATGGCATGAGGCATGATGTCATAGTGACATCATGGATCTAGGCTAGTCTAGGGTGGCCTATAGGCATGTGATCATGGGAACTAGCACATGCCCCTAAGGTACAATAGATAAGATAAAGAGTGGCCAAGTCACATGATTGTGGAAAGTGGTCATGTGACCTCGAAAGTAAAAATTGTAAGTCCAGGTAAAGGAGAATGCAATGAACGTAACAGTAAGCAGTAGTGTCATAGCCCGAACTACAACAGTTAGGGTTAGGAGAGGAATCAGATAAAAAAGAAAATTTATCCATAAGTGGAGAATTAAGCACACTATTTTTAATCTCTGGTGCTGTGCTCCAAAGAGACGCTCCTTCGGAGTTGGTATTGTAATTGTTACTAGTACAAGTGTTCAGTATGTCATTGCCACTTGACAAACTGTCCATCTCCCCAAGCACAACAAAGTGATTGGAAAAAGAAGATAGTGGAGAAGAAGAAATTTGGTCCATAGCCAAGTAGGTACTGAAACAGGAAAGAAACAACTAATGGAGCACAACACCTAATCTAGGTGTTGGGCAACTTTGGCGACAGTGTGGACGGTACGGTTGTGAGTATCCAACCTAATATGGACAAGAATGTGGAGATAAGTTAATGGCGGGTTCCCAGGTGCGATCCACCTCATCCCACCCCTTCCAGTGGATGAGATATTGTAATTTCCCGCGGTGAAGCCTTAACTGGATGATACGGTCGACTTCATATTCTTCGTGACGATCTTCAGTCACGGTGATAGGATCTGGTTTAAATATGTTTTGTCCGTCCAGTGGGGCTTTGTAGGGTTTTACACAAGAAATATTAATGGTCGGGTGAATGGAAACAGAGGAAGGGAGGGCAAGAGTGATGGCATTAGGAAGTACGGTGGTGATACAATATGGGCCAATGAATTTTTGTGTTAATTTACGCGTGGGATAAGGGAGGGAGAGATGTTCGGTGGAGAGCCAGACTAGATCTCCAATAGAATATTTTGGAGCAGAAGAGTGCTTGGATGTTTGTGCATGCAACATGCGATCACAGGTTTTCTGTAGCATGGAAGCAATCTCTTCATGGTTTCGTCCAATAGTTTTACCAAATGACCCCCCAGGAGTCGTAGTGGAGTTTGTGGGCTCCGTACCCATGCATGGAGAGTAATTTCGCATAACAGAAAAAGGTGTGATACCTGTGGCAGTGGTGAGGGTATTGTTGTGTGCGAACTGCGCCATCTTTAGCCACGAAGCCCATGTCTCCTGCTTTTTAGCAACGTAAGCTCGGAGATATGCGATGACTTCTCGATTGACCCATTCCGTCTGACCATCTGTTCGGGGATGGTATGCCATGGAGAGTTTCTGCTGGATGCCAAGTACTTTGCAAAGTTCCTTGGTGAACTCCGAGACAAATTGTGGCCCTCTGTCCGAAAGAATAGTGTTAGGGAGTCCATGGAGGCACCATACGTGGTCTCTAAATAAAATAGCTAAGTCCACAGAAGAGGTGGTTTTAAGACATGGAAAAAGGACAATTTCTTTGGAGAAACAATCAACGACTATCCCGATAGAGTCAAAACCATTAGAAGGGGGTAGACCAGTAACAAAATCAAAAGAGATATCTTCCCATGGATGGGAAGGAACAGGTAAAGGCATAAGTTTTCCTGCCAATGGCTTTGATGAACCCTTCGTGAGGGAGCACACCTGACAGTGTTCGATGTAAGAAGAAATGTCTTTAGCAGCACCTGGCCACCAGTAGAAGCATTTAATGGAGGAAATGGTACAGTCGCGGCCTGGATGGCCTGCAACAGGGGAATTGTGGAATAGCGAGATTAGCTTGGTGCAAAGAGAAAAGGGCATGAAAATAATGCCATTCAAATTTCTGAAAAGTTTTTCGTTTGCATAATATTCATATTTGTTGATGGCATCAAGGTCCATTCTGGCGGATTCGAAAGATAGTTTAGTTTCAAAGTTTGGAGATAAGGAGGTGGAGGTGATTGCTTTGACTCCTGTGGAGCCAAAGCCTTTATTGTTTCATTGTGACTCATTGAGAGTCTTTTCTTCTGCTAAGGTTGGATTTTATATTTTTTGAATAATTAGTTGTGCAATATGGTTGAATTTTGAAATGTGAAAAGGAGAATCAGAGTGGTTGAACAGAATTACACCTATTTCTCCCCTATAATCGGCGTCAATGACTCCGGCCATGACGTCGATTTTATGCTTGAGGGCGAGGCCTGAACGTGGTGCAATTCTGCCATAGGTGCCATGAGGGAGTTGTATCTTGACACGGGTGAGTATGAGGGCTTGATCGTGGGCAGGGATGTCAAGATTAATGGACGCATACAGGTTGAAGCCAGCGGCGTCAGGAGAGTCCTTTGAGGGCAAGTGAGCATCTGAGGAGGTTAATTCAACCAGAATAGATAAAGAGGATGATCGGAGAATAGTGGAGGGAAAAACGGTAATATTTTCATTTAGCTTATCAACAGCGTCACCATGGTCAGGGCGATGGGAGAGAGCGTCGGCACGTCCATTTGTGGTGCCAGGTTTATAAATTAACGTATAGTTGAATTCTTGCAGCAACTCGTGCCAGCAGGCTTGACGGCCTGAGAGTGTTTGTGGTTTTTTCCAGTATTCGAGATTTTTATGATCTATCCAAATCTCGAAGTTAGTTTTTCCAATTAAATAATGATGCCATTCTTCAAGGGTGCAAATGATAGCAAGTAACTCCTTGTCATAGACTGGGTAGTTACGCTCAGCAGACGAAAAAGAGTGAGAAAGGAAAGCGCAAGGGCGCCATAAGCCATCCTCTCCTAGGACCGATAAAACTGCACCTGTGGCAATGTCACTGGCGTCAGTTTCAACGCACATTTCCTTTGAAGCGTCTGGGAATGCGAGGAGAGGGGCGGTCATAAATTGTTTTTTGAGCATATCAAATGCGTTTTGTTGTGCCTCCCCCCAGGTATATGGCACATTCTTTTTTGTTAGATCGTTAAGGGGGTAAGCGATCTGTCTGAAGCCGTTAATGAAACAACGATAATAGTTACATAGTCCGAGGAATGATTGAAGCTGCTTGAGCTTCGTGGGAGCAGGCCAGTCAAGTATTGCATTGACCTTGTTGTTTTGCATACCAACACCGTCAGCAGATATGGTCATGCCTAAAAAGTCAACTTTGTCAGCGTTAAAAACACATTTTTCTGGTTTTGCGTAGAGGTCGTTTTCGCATAACCTGCACAAAACTTCCTTTATGACCTCGGAGTGTTCCTCGTTGGATTATACGATGACTGCGGCATACATGTCGTTAAATATATCATTCATCATCTGTTGAAAGGTGGAAGGAGAGTTAGTCATCCTGAAATACATTATGATGGATTTGTAGGCCCCCAGGGGTGTGACGAAAGCGGCTTTCCACTCGTCACCTTCTTTTATGTGAACATTGTTGTATCCCCACCTAAGGTTGAGGCAGGTGAATTTGTCTACACCTTTGAGGCGATCGATGAGTGCTGAAATGAGGGGAAGAGGGTATGAGTTTTTAACTGTACCCTCATTTAAATAACAGTATTCCATGACAAGACGTTTCTCGCCAGTTTTCTTGGGAATAAAGAATATGGGAGCTGTTTGTGGGGATTTTGATGGGTGAATATAGCCCTTTTCTTGTTCAGAAGTTATGAAGTTTCAGACTTCTTCTAGTTTGGCATCTGAGAGGGGAATTACCTGACCTTTCTTGGGTACGAATTCAGGTTTGAGATCGATGGCATGGTCCCAAGGTTTGTGGACGGGCATGCGTTTTGACTCCTCCTTGCTAAATACGTCGAGGAACTCGTGGTATTGTTTGGGTACTTTGTCGGCGAGTCCTTCTTCGATAGAGCGAATGGCTGGGTTCCAGACCTCCTTGATTAGTCCTGCTGCATTGATCGTGACACAGTTGCGGGTGCAGTGGCAGAACTTTATTTCCTTATCGACCCAGTTGATGAGTGGGTTGTGGCGTTGGAACCAGTCATAGCCTAGATAGATATGGTGAGTGCCTAGATTAGTTACCAGGGTGTCAACTCCTTCAGAGTGCCCTTGGTAGGAAAATACGACCGAAACATAGTCCGTGATTGTTCCGTGGGACAAAGAGGTCCCATTGGCATTAGTAATTGAGCAAGGAAGTGATAATTTTTTTGTGGGACTGCCAAGAGACATTACCCATTTTTTGTCCACGAATGTTTGGACAGCTCCTGAATCGAGGAGTGCTTTTTCCGATGTTTCTTGCCATTTGTTATTTTTCTGGAAATAAACATCAGTGTTGATGTCGAATTCCCCAGCAGGAGAGGTATTCCTGAGGGTAAGGTTAGGGTTAGTGACAGAATCAGGTAAAAAAGAAATTTTATCTGTAATTGGAGAATTAAGCACACTTTTTTTTATTCTCCGGTGCTGTGCTCCAAAGAGACGCTCCTTCAGAGTCGGTATCATAACTATTACAAAAAGAATTGTTCGGTAAGTCAACATCACCCAACGAACTGTCCATCTTCCTGAGTACAGAAAAGCGATTAGAGAAAGAAGAAGAAAAAGAAGGGTCCTTGACCGAGTAGGTACCTCTCTCTACTTGGCTTTGCCTTTTCCCTTGAGTCCTTCGGCAGCAAGCTGATGGGCTCGGGACTCGAACATGTCCAGGTAGTAGGCCTGGGCCTCTTTGGTCATCCACGGGGGATTTCCGGAACCTTGTGCTGTTTCGGGGACAGCGGCGATGGTGGTGGTCAGAGCGAGTGGTATCTTGCGGAGAGGAGTGGGGCGAGGTGGAGCGTAGCGTGTGCGGCCAGTGACCGGGTCGAAGATGGGCCGGCCATGCGGTTTGCGCGGTTCTTTGCATGCACGCGACAAGTGACCAACCTTATTGCAATTATAGCAGGTCCTTGACTCCTGCTGGTTGGGTTGGACTGTGCGGGTGTCCATTGGGGCGCCTCGGCCCGGTTGCATACCCACTTCGGTGAAGCGGGGTTCGAATTGACGTTGCTGCAGTTGTTTACTTCATTCCAACCACATCTTCTCGAACATTTTTCCCATTTCCACCGCCTTCTCCTGCCAGGTGGCGAGCAAGTCAGCGAGGGTGGGGCTCCTTGTTAACAACTGGAAGTAAATATTATAGTCAATATGTTCCTTACATAATCCTAAGACATTGTTGTCATGTCTGGACAGGTCGGCATCCTGTTGTAGAAGCTTGAATTGTTGTGTGAATACTTCGATTGGCATTGAGCCTTGCTGAAGGTTAGTAAGCCGGATATATGATTCTTCTTTCAGGACATCGATCCTGAAGTGGTCCTCGACCTCTTTCTTCAATTCCTCCCAAGTCAGCCATTCCAGGGTGGAATTCTTTTTTTGGTACTTCTCAAGGGTGATCCTTGTGAAGGACTCGGCCTTGCCTACCATCCGTAGGAGGACGATGGCGGTTTGTTGTCGGTCATCAAGACCGCCTTGGCATTGGACCCAGGTTGCGATCTTGACCCACCAGGGGCGGAAGGTGACCTGGTTGCTGTCCCATGTGCTGGGATCAGCAATAAGCTTTGTGGGAAGCGACGAGGGATGTGTCGTTGTGGCTTCGAGTTGTTGTGTCATTTGTTGCTGCGAGAGTAATGACACTTGGAGAAGTGTGGCCATATTGGCCATCGTGTTGCGGATGTTGGCCCACGTAACGTTGGGGTCAACAGGCAGGGTGGCGGCTTGCTCGG
>JBBPLC010000157.1:0-53669 GCA_038089535.1 Hemileccinum rubropunctum | reverse complement strand
ATTTCCAAATAAATGTCAACAAGGTTCCTGCATTCCAAAACGGGACTCACCGCCTGCCTTCGAATCATCTCGAAACTTTCCGAACAATCAAGCATATGTCAGAAAATGGTGGTCCCTTCCGTCGCGCAAACACATACCCTATTCTTCTTTGATCTAGAACATTACAGATGAACTCTTCGATATTATAAAAACGGTCCATCCTTGGGTCGTCTTCTCATCACAATATCTTTACTTTCAAACAACTCACTGGACAATCACTCCAACGTTCAGACTCCACACATGTCTTCGGTCTACTTCTACTACGACCCTGCCACCGAGTTTGACCGTCTCTTCGAAGACGCTTTCGCAGCTCGATTCTGCCCCCGTGCTTCTGCTTTCTCTACAGAGGCCAAACAATGTGCTCCCAGACAACGCGACACTTACCGTCCAAGGTAATTCATTCCTTCCCATATTCACCCTGGAATGTATTAAATCCCCCCTCCCTAGATTGGAACTTCACGAATCCAAGGATACCAACACTGTGACGGCAACCTTTGAGCTGCCTGGCTTGACATCCGAAGCGATCGCCATCGACGTCCACCAGAACCATCTAACGATCTCTGGCGAGTCGCTCGTTCAGACCCCCGAGTCACAGCCAGAGGGGAATTACATCGTTCGTGAGCGTCGTTCCGGGAAATTCTCTCGGACGTTGCAGCTTCCGCTCGGGACCAAGGTGAGCTTTTACGTTTCTGGTTCTTATTCCCTCACGTTTGGATGCTGATGGAATGATTCTAGCCTGAGGATGTCAAGGCCAAGATGGAGAATGGTGTCTTGACGATCACGTTTCCAAAGACCTCTCCCGAACAACAGCCCAAGCGTATCGTCATTCAGTAAATGCCTTGTATGAACATTTGAAGTCACCTCTCCATCATCCATAAAGGACCATGTAGCTGATATAGTTTATTGCGGCACACACTGATAGCCTATTAATCTTATCAAATTTATCCTTGAAGGTTTTCTTTGTTGGCAACATTGTGGAAATGATATCACCCCAGGCCTGAATGCAGCTTAATCGTCCAGAATGCTCGGCTAGTTGTAAGACATTATTCTGCGCAAATCGTGGTCCTGTCTACTCTTATGAGAATTTCGACCCAGTCTCTGATGTAAATCATGTGCCTCACAAAGCCATAGAACGCAGAAAATACAAAGCAAACGAGTGTTACGATACATAAAAAATGGGAAAAGAGTCACGGTGACCTGATATTTTTGTGTACCCGAACGAATCATCCCAATGTGATACACCGCCACTGTCTGCTCTCCAGCTTAACCCAGTTCGCTACCGTGATATCCATCCTCCCAACTCGGTACGCTACACCATCTTTCCATTCAATCGCCATGAGGGCCAACCACGTGGCACCGCACGATGCAATCACGATAAAGTCCTGGTTTACGATCTCGGACACAGCGCGATCTTGGATACCGTTTGGGTTCAGTTGAAAACGATAATCCATCCCTTTCACCCCCGGGCTCCGAACGGTCGTCACTGTCGCTAGACTGGTCCAAAAGTGCAAGTGACCGACCTGGGGGGTGGGACGTTCAAGTTGTGGAAGGAGTGGAAGCTGGTGAGATGACGACACGTTTTGCCATAAAGCAGTAACGCGATCGCTCGGGTACGGCTTCTCTTTAACTGCAACTAGCTCTTGGTTGCTGTCAACTATGCTGAACTGAATCAAAGGTTGCACCTGATTTTCACCAGGGCCGAGGAGATGAGTGAGATGCAGCGAGTCCTGACCTGACCAGGCCGCCCAGCTCCAAGAGGGAATCGGGATCGTTTCTTTGGAACCATTACTTCCAAAGGTGAGGACTTCAATGTGGTTTCGTGAAGAATGACCAGTCAACTCCCAGGTCATCGCGTATGAAAAAACTGATTCTGGAAGGCCCCAGAAAAACCTATCGTTTTGAAGAGCTACGAGCATCTCGGTAACGCCGTTGAACGCGTTCAAAATATCTGTTTGATAGGTCAAGTGGCGCTGTCGGTAATTGTAGAGTAGGCCATCGTAAAGAGTGCGATAGTCGAATGGTTGCAGGAATTTCCAGGACAGAGAATCATCAGCGTATTTCTGTGGAAACGGCAAGTGATGCGGATCAAGGTCCTGGACTACCTCTAGAGCTCGCTCTTCCGAGTGTGACGCCGCACGACAGCGCCAGTAAACCTGACTCTCCGAGAATACCAATACCCTGTTAGATACTGCCCGCTCCTGAAACGTCCAAGCTCGTTCTGACCAAACCGTTTCGTTGATTCCGCTTAGTGGATTGCGGATATCGATGACGGTCAGGAGTTCACAGTCTGCAAGCTTCAAAACCTTCTGCACCTGTTCCCGTGTTCCCGGTCTGACTCCCGGAAGGCCACTGTTCGCATGCTCCCCATTGGCAGCAATGATGGTGAAAAGAGCGCCCGAATAAATTGATCCCATCCGCGTGATCTCTGTTTGTTGCATCTCCAAGTCATCCTGGATGATACAAAGCGAGTCTACCCATACGTAACGCTCTCCGATGGCGTGTACCAGAGTCATGGCATCTCTGATCGTGGCGGGAATAGGCAATGAGCGCAAGGAACCCGTCCTCCGAAGGTCTTGGCTATTCTCGAGGAGATGCTTGAATACGGCGGATCTGCCCCATACGTAGCTTAGAGCAATGTAGCGACATTGCGATGGAGTGTCCACGAGACACGAGTCGATAACATCGATCAGAAAGGTCGGCTCTTTATATTGTTCCGCCAGAAGGTGCATAGCGGGCATGCAATCCTTCCCATGCTTGCATTCACATTCGTGAAGCCATTCCTGGATCAGCTGCACGTTTACTTGAGTACCAACATATCTTCCACCGATGGTATCAAGGAATTCCTCTTCCGTTTGCAGGGGGACCGAGGGTGAGTCTCTCGGTTCGGAGTAGGATCTTGCTTTAGTCTTGGTTTGACTGATTAGCACTAACTTGATCAGACCGATTTGACGCTAACCTGGAAATTCAAAATATAGTGGGTTGAACGCTCGTATTTCGCTGTGAGCTCCCAAGGGAGGGAGGGACCTTGGTACTGATCCGCCTCAGATGTGTCAAAGATGACACAAGCTTCTGTGAGATGGAAATGTGTGATGCTAGGATCACTAGGCTCGACGTTGCTCGGTAAGTTGAAGCTGCCAAACTTTGCGGTTTCCGTTATGCGACATTCCCCAGTCAGGTCCGAGGGCTCTTTATCCAGACAATCGGCGATGAGTCTGCAGATGTCGCAAATCGAGCGCCGACCCTTGATTTCGCCTATGGATCCAAGCGCGAGGTAGCCCTCGACATGACCGCGCTCGATTGGGGCTTCTGAACAAGATAACGGGTTGCGGCAGGGATGGAGAGGATGGGCCAGTCGTTGTGTGTCTAGCTTTGAGCACACCTCACAAAGTTTTGCGACTGGCTGTGAGGCGTTCATGGGTTGATTGATCGTGAAGTATCCTGTCTAAGACCGCAGGTGAGCCTCGTGGCATGTAATGTGTCATCGCGGGGATCGGGGAGGCCAGTCTAACGCTCGGACTTGAAAGCTTGAACGTTCGAACAACGAAAACAGAATTAGGATCCCTCGAGAACTGGACCAAATTTGCACGGAGCGTCAAGCGAAGCTCCGCAGCCTCAGGATGATAGTCATGCCGGTCGTGCGTGCGCTTCGATGCGGTTTCTGATCTATTCCGAGTCGTGAGAATAAGCCGACTCGATCATCATATCGGTGCACCAAACCGGCAAGGATTCAAACGTTCACCAAGCACTGGCGTCGAGCACAGGTGGCTCTGTGCGCGTCGTCCGCGGGACGCCCGTCTATGCGTAGGTCGACTCGCGCGTGATCGCCGTCTTTCTCTTTTGGTGCGTTCGCGCGTTCAGCGTGAGTCTCTCAATCCACCCGTGGCCCGGGTCCCTTCAAACAACACACCACTTCATGCTGCTCACCGTGCTCGAGGGCGTCGTCGTACATGAGAGCCTGCAAGAGTGGAACGCACGGTACTATTTGGCGGCATTGCAGTACCTTGGGGCGCGCGGGTAAGGATGAGTGTAAAAATGGGGTAGTGGCTCGAGGTTCGCCCTGTCTGTCTCGTTCTGTTTCGAGTTCGCACCCCTCACACGCGCGTAGAACATTCTCCGATACTTTTCAGCCCTTAAAGCTGTCTATCTCGACGTCCAACAGACGCTCTTTCCACACACCCGCGCGGATCCTCGAGGAGGGATGACGTGATCGTGACATATCACGCATATACGCTGTAAAGTACCACTTTCCGCTCTGGCTAACGATGAATTGGTGATTATGAACGACTCGGTCCACATACATGACCGGTGATGTTTCATCACGTTCCAAGGTTGCGCATTGCAGGATGACTGCGTGCTTGCGCTCAAGTGCAATCTTGGTGTATGACCTGACAGACCACGCATGAAAAGAAGTGCAACTTCGAGCAGACATCAATTGTAGATAGTGAAAAGAAGGGGGGGAAAGATGAAGCTTGACGAGAGAGCTGGTCGAGTTAGTATGGTATCCAATTGACTGCGAGACTTGGTCGTTGAGTAAGTTGTTCGAATCACTGGCAGAGAACGGACAAGTTTCGCTTACATGAGCAACTAGTTCAGTTAACTAGGTACCACTTATGATACAGATATGCCTGACGCTTGTCTCGAATTTCCTGGATGTCAGAGGTACCTGCAGCATAACAAAAAACCAATCTTGATGATGTCTCCTCTTTCTGACGAGGATGGTTATAAAATTTTGTGCGTATCCATTGCAGATCTCGCTGAGACGGTGTGATACCACTAGGTTATGAACGGGACCTGTATCATGTACCTTCCTATATCTCTAGGAACAGCAGTCATACCTAACTTTGTGTGATAATCAGCTTGTGAGGTGTGATGACAGAACAAGACCTACTGATACGGTATCTGGCGGGTAATGAACTCTTCTGTAGTGGTTTGTGACGTGTGGTGACTCAGTGGGTCGGCTCAGTCCGGGAGTCGAGTAAAAATGGTCCACACCATTATTGTTCCACCCACTATTGGCACCACGATGGTCGAACTTGAACGGTTTCCGAAATGTGAATGCGCTCCTGTAGCTGACGCCGTGAGATTGGTTACGTACCCACACTCTTCCCACACAACGCCGTTAACAATTCCAATAGCCGAACTCAATTAAATGTTGTCCAACTAATTTCCTGATGACGGTACGTCTTGCTCTTTTGCATCTATTCTTAGGTCAGTGTCATCCTACTCCAGGTTTTGAAGACTCTCTCTATCTCTTGCGTATTGCCGCTACGAAATCTCTAAATACAAGTTCAAGTTCAAGTTCAACTGTCAGCGCCAAAGCATGGGATCGGTCGCCGTATCTCAAGCTACAGAAGCTAGGACCGTTCCGAGAATGTCCTGTTGTCACCAATGCAGAAATTCGTCCGTGCGACCCAAAATGTTGTGTTCCAATACGGTTGATGGTCGTATATGTGGCAAGCGGTTCTGTAATCGATGCATCCTTAACCGGTGAGTTCCTTCCATCTCATTCACGCCTCGCCACATTCTCATAAAAACTTGCTCTTTTTTTTACGCTCCGTATGCACATTTAGGTACCCTGACATCACGTTCGATGAACACAACGCGAGTTTCTCGTGTCCAGTGTGCGCAGGGACCTGCAACTGTTCTTTCTGTTCGAAGAGCAGGGGTGAAGAATTCATCTCGATGAGAGTCGGCGGGCTTGCAGCGACGGTGTTCAAGTCCAAGCTCACGCTCGTGCGGGATGTCGGTCAACCACTCCATCGTCCCAACTCACCAGACACGACCACGCCACAGGACGCAAACGAGACCGGGTTGTCGACCCCATCCCAATTCTGGGCGCACGTGTACGGGTTGGAAGGGGAGCGTGTCGGAAGCGCGTTCATGACGGGCGAACACGCAGAACGTCTAATTGTGGCCCCGTCTTCTTCTGTGCTGCAGCATCCAAAGGTGCCATCACAGTCTTCAAAGAAGGCGCAGAAACCGATGCGGCGGGAGAAGAAACGTGACAAGTCAAAGGGATCAAGGACGCTTAGTGGGGAACCGCGTGCGTCACGGAGAGTCCGTGTGGCGCGTGGTTTGGATCTCAGCGTCGACGTGGACATGGACGTCGACAAGGGAAAGGGGAGAGAGGAAGAGAGAGAAGGTCGGCAGTACATCAGGAACCCTTCGGTGCCGCACGAGCTGTCTGGACATATTCCCGGGACGGCGAGTCCGATGCCCCTATCGACATCTTCGCGCTGTTCGACGCCCGTGATATGCTCGGATGGGAGTCTGACGCCGTTGTCCGAGTTGGAGATGGATTCTAATTGGATGCAACCGGAGGTACCAGGAGTGTTGTGAGTAGATGCTGCCACCGCCGCCAGTCATGGGTATGAGTTTGGTCGCTGGTAGTTGCGCATCGGATGCGGGTCTTACTGGTCTTTCTGGTGCATTTGAGACTGGCGGTGGGGTCTGAGTTTGGGTTCAGGCGTGGATGGGACTATGGACGGTGTCGTGAATGGGGAGTCAATGAGCGATTAAGCTATGCTATATATCAATATATTTACGGATTATGTGTATAAGAGTTCTGCTTTTGGCTGGTTGAAGAGGTTTCGGGAATCTACAACTAAGTGAGAGCGGAAGAAGCAGAGTTGGATACTGACGGATATACATGAGCACCCCGGTTACGTGGCACATATGTACAGTATGTACTTGTACGCAAGGACTACAAAGCATGAGCATGAGCAGAGTTCGACGGTGACGTACAGAAATCCAGAGCGCATCGTGCGACGGAAGATTTTGGGAAACTGCGAGAGATTGCGAGACCGACTAGGGGACAACGTTTAGCGATGGATATAATCATCGAAAAAAAGGCAACGAATACACCCAGTTTGGCTCTGAATATTGTCAGCACCGAGTCGACGGCAGCAATGACGTGGAGTTGCTGGTTGAGAATGTCCACTCGACTAAGACGGTGACGCTCCTCTTCGAGATCGCAACTATGTTGGTTGAGGACTAAAATGCGTCGTGGAAGTGAGAACCGCAAGTAGAACTACGAGCGACGACGTATGAAACCTAACCTAAACATAGCGATCAGCGAAAGAAGGTCGAACGATGAAAATTTGAGTGTCTGAGGGCCACGTGGACATACCACGAGTTTGAGTGTACCCCAAAACGACCTAAATTAACAGACATATCAAAGCCTGAGTCGTTCCCGCCACGACTAACCGGCAGCATTAATGACGTCTTCGTTCTTTGGCGAGTTTGAAACTTGCGCGACCAAAATCTACACGCTATCAAGTATAAGTGCAAGCGTATTTGTCTTGTATAGGATTGCGGCCACACTGACCACGAGAGCGAGAGAAGGTGTTATTCTCAGAACGCAGCCGCCGGAAAGTGAGTGGACCAGCAACTAGTTTTCCGTTTGCCAGAACGCCGGAAAGGATAAGCACTCCAAATAGGTGATGCCAACAATACCGACAACCAATAACAAACCTGTTGGTTAAACTGAGACTCACAAGTTGTTGACGAGTAATCGGAGCGATATTATGACACTCTCGACGCCTCCCCCCGCCCCTATTCCTAGAATTGGAATCCAGGTACCGAGTAAACCTAGAGTCCCTTAATCCTCGCAGGTCAGGTTTGTGCATGTTACTCTCCGCAACAAGAGCAACCACTACTCACAAGTAGCACCCGAGCGAAGCTCTTTAGAAACATCAACTAAACGGATAAGCTGACACCAACACGAACCACCCTCAGGAAAGCGAGAGCTGCCGCTGATGAGAGTACCCGTAGCGCATATCTTACAGTCGACTTAAAGGGTATTTAATTTGTTACCGTCCGTTCAAGGATTGTAATCGTTAAACGCAGGAAACCGGACAGATAATTTTATAGTGGGTTCCAGCTCTAGCCGTGGCGTACGCACTGGGAGAACAGCGAAAGGCTAGATATGGAAAAGATGCTCTAGCAAAACGGAGTGAGATGACGGGATAGACTACAAACTCAAGTTGCAGATGAGAGCCACACGACTGAGGCCGAGATGCTGGTTAAAATTAGATGTGCGAGGAGCCTGTGCGTCCAGCGGAACGGCGAGTCGCTTATACTGCATACGAGGAGTGGTGAGAGTGAATATTTTCGCGCCCTTTCTCTGCAAACAAAAGGTTAGCTATTGATGGTGCACGGCTAAGGTTGAGGGCATCCAATTCATGGTCTTGGCTCGCACTTGCCCTTGAGTTTAATGAGTCCAGTGGAATAAGTGCCGGAAGTATAGAAACGGTCATGCGGCAACAAAGGAGCACGCGACAAGATCTGGAGACGAGCCAGGCGGACTTGTGTCTGCCAGTGGGTCAAGAACTCAGTATGGTGTCATTAGAAACGCCAGCGAAAGAGTCATTAGGACCAGCCAGTGGTTCGAGTTGGATGACGGAGGGACAAATAATGGAATGAGCGTACGTTGTGCACGACGATATCGCTGTTACCTTGGAGTGTCTCGCTCGGCTTCCTTGCCGGCTTCTTCGGCCAGCAATTCGGGAGTCCAAGTAGGCTAAGCCTCCCGCCCCGCCTTCACTATCAAGTATGGTAACGCATTGTATCACAACGGCGCAGGAGAGGGTGGTGGTCAGATAAAGAGGTCAATGAGGATACTGGAATGATTACGATTCAAGTTGTTAGGTTTGATCTGCTACAGTTTTAGGACATATCTCGTGGGAATATTGTCTTTGATGGATCACATTCTATACGATCATAACCGCCTTCTTCTCCGTCAATACCACTCTGTTTCCTCCGACATCTCTCTCCTCCTCACCGTGTTGCAGGATGAACTGCTCCCTCAGCTTTCGCTCCAACTCAAACTCCCAGATCAAGACACTAGTTGGCTTTCCGAATGGCTCTCGGATACCGGTAAGTAGTCTTTCTCACCCTCGCTCGTCACTGTACCATAGTACCCCCGCGTGTAGTATCGATCTTCCACTTATTGAAGGTATGTGCTCTATACCAAAAATGTCCCATACCCAACATCTTTAGGGTCACGACTTTACCTCTCCTTTGGTCAAGCAGGAGATCCGTGCCATTTCAATATGGCGCCTGCGCGTTCTCAGACCTGTCCTTTTTCTTCCCAGTCCCACTTTATTTCATTGCCTGCCGCCACCGGTCACCGATCCATTGGGTCGCCCTATGCTTTTTCTCAAACTCGCCTCTCTCCAAACCTTGTCTTGCTCCGCCGAAGACGTACTTTTACAAGAGCTAGAGTGTCTGCGCCTCCATCTCAGATACATTCGCGACCACTGCGCCCACACCGGCTCTTTTCCGCTCCAATACCTGCTCCTCATTGATCTCGATGGTATTTCAATACAAAACCCTGTAGGTTCATGTCCCTGTGTCCCATTCAATCACATGCCCATTGAGTTCCAAAACAAATAATAATTTAATAACGTCAAAAAGAATCTCGATCTCTGTTCATCCCTTTTAACCGACATCATACCGCGGTACCCTGGAATGCTTGCCGCGGGTAAGTCTCTAACTTAGGATCCGTTTCTGCCATGCACAGAAAGTAATCTCCCCGATCAGTCTTTCTGCTTAACTATTCTTGGATACATTCGGGAGCCTGGTCAGTGGCAAAGTATGTCTCACTCTCCGTTTTGATCGCCATCGTTTTCCCAGAACTGATTCAATCGCTCATGAGGCACATCCTTCCCTCGTCTGCCATCACACGCGTGTTTTTTCCTTCAAATGCGCAGCTTCTAAGCTATTGTTCAGCGGCAGCATTACCCGCAGGTAGGCCATTTTTGCATATCGTCAGTATGTTCCGTCTCTGATCCTCCATGGCGTGCATTCCGATATGGACAGAGTATGGCGGTTCTTTGCCCACCCTCGATCAAATCGGCGATGCCCTTCGTTCCCCACATCCAGCACACCCTCTCCCATCCCTGCCACCACCACCACCACCACCACCACCACCGCCGCCGCCTGATTTCCCCGTCACACCCACACTTGCACCCCGGATCCTCCGCGAAAATACTTCCCCTTCTAATCATGATGTTCCGCCAACCATGGCACCAATCCCCCAGTGTGCACTCGCTCCTTCCCGTTCTACGATCGCCCTCCCGCCTTTTTCTCCTCGGAACCCCTTCTTTGGGTACCCCGCCATCGCATCCGCCCGGAGCCCACACATGATCCGGCATGTACGGAGGGGACTACCCGAGTTGGCACACACGCTATCGGTCTTGTGGTGGCGTAGATGGGGCCGGTGGGTCCTCGCGTGGACCTATTCCGCCTGTGCGTGTGGGCTACTTTGGGTGCTCGTGCAGAGAGCACGCCGGGCGAGCGTGAGAGCGTTGATCGGTATGGCATCATCAAAGAGGTGAGGGGATGAGGAGATGAGGAGGTGAGGAGGGAGACCATGATAGGAGTTGGACTCGGACTTGGACCGCGATCAAGTTGGTACCGCGCCTTCTGGTTGGTTTTTTCTGTTCTTTTTCTTCCTTGTTTGTTTCGCTTGGAATGTCGCAAGGTTTCCCGGGAAATAATCTACGCCAAGAGCGACGAATTAATTGTAGGTGCTACATTCACACCACGCACACATGCGTCCGATGTCCGCGTTCAGCGTGTTTGACACTTTTGTTTATACCGTCCCCCAACCGGGCAGTGAACAGGGTAAGAGATTTTTTTTTCTGTCCCTAGTTCGTGGGTCTGGGCACGTTCTGCGACGAAGATCATGTAACTGATCATTTGCGTCGTGTCAATTAATTTCAGAGGCGAGCCTCCACCACACGGGTCGCGGCTTTTGTAGAGCCCACACATCTGGCGGGGACGTCACATATCGGGTGGCAAAGGCCCTTGGACGCGTACATACCACCCCTTGTGTATCATTTGCTTTTTGCTTTTTGCTTCTGTCACTTTCGAGGGATCATCTCGTTGGAGACCCGGGGGAAAGTGAAATAATGGGAGAAAAGGCGATAAATCCATCGTTGTCGTATTACCATCTACATGTAATCTAGTCCAGGTCTGGATTGTTCCTCCAAATCCATACAGCCACTCCTTCCTCCTTTGACAATGATGAATGGTGACCGTCTTCCACCCACACACCATTACAAAACATACATTGCCCAAAAACAACACACGACGTCATCTGTCCGTCAGATCAATCATCGTTCTAGGCTCACCCATGTCGACACGAGTGTGAAAAAAAGGGGTATGCCCAAAAACGAAACATGGTGGGGAATGACAAGGGTGAAGAACGAGGGGACATCGCGTGCGATAAGGTGCAGTATAATACCACACGAATAAAGCGTCCGAAAAACGTCCCGGGTAGTGATAACGACGATGATGCGCAAACATGATGACGATGACAAGAGATTGTTGGTGTGTGTAGGGGCCGGCTGCGTGTGCGATCGTAGATCCTACCCTGAGGGGCGGCACGCTATGCCAAGCGGAACGTCTACAAAAAGTATTCAGGGAGCTAACACACGCGTCAGCGAGAGCGGGTTGTTGAGGGGAGGACATGCCCCAAGTCAAACATCAATCACTTACCTTATTACCTGCGCCCTGCGCTGCCTGTTGATGTTGAGTTGGTCCATCTCGCTCGTTCTCCGGTGCAGCTTCAAAGACATTAAAGTACATACTCCCACCCGGTCCCACTTCGAGAATACTCGCCGAATTGCCACAGCGATAACAATAGTTGGGCGCGGACCATACCGTAGAGAGATGTTTGTCAAATAAGGACGAGTAACCTTCCATACAAAGTTGATGTGCACGGAGAATGTGTGACATATTGTTCGTCTCGAGGAATTTGTGGACGACGCCCGAACCAAATGTGTATCCCGCGCCTCTGAAGATGATACCCAACACGGAACCGATAAAGGGGGTATCAGCATGCAACACGTGGGAGGGAAGAGAAAGGATGCAGCGATATTTGTGGAATGTAGCCACCCACGCTGCAGCCTGCTGCGGAAGAAACCACACTGACCTAGGTGATATCGCAAAATCTTCTTTTTCCGCATCTGGATCTGACCACACGAGATCAGCCATGGGTCCTTCATGAGGGATTTCTGCCAAACCATGTCATTTACCAAGCCATGAGGTGCGATGCCTCGACCGAGACACAACGAAAAACAGGGACCCACCTCGAAATCGATCGACGACTTTGATCTGATCGACTGAATGAATAGAAGGGGAGAGTCCTAGCACATCGGATCCATCAAACCTGCCGCTTGTGTGGAAACAAATGCACGTACCACCGTGGACGCAGAATATTCGGTCGTCGATCACCACGGAGAGAGTAAGAAAGTCAAACATATCCGTAAAGTAGGTCCACACGTGTGAGGATCCATATTTACGAACACATTCGGTGTAGAAACCATATGTCTGGAAAGAGAGAAGGTGATTAGGATGAAGACGAAAGGTTGATAAAGGCGTGCCTGCGTGACTGCCCTAGATTCATGGTTACCGCGGATGAGTTGGACGCGGTCGGGGTATCTAAGCTTGAGACAGGTGAGGAGAGAGATGGTCTCGACGCTAAAGAGACCACGATCGACATAATCGCCTAGGTGAGAAGAATGTGAGTCATAGTGACGTGGGGTTGGGAAGTGACTGACCAAGAAAGAGATAGTTGGTGTGTGGTGCGTAACCGCCTATGCGGAATATCTCGATGAGATCGTAGAACTGACTTGGAGGATGATTGAGTGTTGTCGAGTGAGATAACGGACGACAAGGGCTCACCCGTGTATATCACCGACGACAGTTACTGGAGCAGAGACGTGGACGACGTTGGACTCTCTCATGAGGACTTCTTTAGTTTTTTCGCAAATTTCGCGTAAAAGTGCTTCATGGAGGAGTTGTTTTCGGAGGAGTTGTTCTATACACGCGTCGAGGTCGAATGGTGCCATTTTGGTGATAACTTACGGCTTGGAATTCGAAGCGGAATGCACGGCTGTTTGGCCTTGTTTAGATACTCGCAACATACCGAAAAAAAAATAGATAAAAATAGATAAAATAAAATGTTGGACATTTCCTAACTCAGGGTTCAACCGTTCAGTGTTTGTCTTAGTGCATCTCGTTGTCTCGGTAAGTCACTTCTTGCGGAGCACGGGGCTGACACTGGCATGGGGCAAGGTTAAGTTTGCGAACACGACGCGCATAGTACGGAAAATTTTTGTTTGCGTGGGCATCAATCAGGTGTGCCTTTAAATTGGCTCCGTCCTCGAGGCAATCGCGTTGCTCCTGGCCCCCATTTCACAACTTGAGGGCCGTTGACTTGGCTGCGAGGAACCATTCGCGTTTGGGGTTCAAGATCCCTCCCGTCCTTTGCATGGTCAAGCTGAACGGAAAATGCCGATGCGGCCCTGTGCCGGATAGCCGGTGTCCAGTTTCGGGATCGCAGACCCCCCCGGGCCGCGCACTTCAAGTTGTCGCTCCCGAGATCATTCTGTTATGCGATTTGAACCCCTTCTTTCCTATCCCCTGATCCCTTTTATATACATATATATACATACTTGTGCATTACGCTCATTCATTCGGACAAGATCGTGGCCTATCTGCGTCGAACGACCTCATCGACTAGTGTGGCGGGAATCGTTTTGCCACCTGCGAGCAACATGAGGTTCCGATCGCGGTACAGTCGCGGGAACACGTCATGGCTGGAAGAAGCCCGCTGCACGTCGCGGTCTCCCCTGGAGACTCGAGGGGGACTGCGGGCTGTAGACCAAAATGGCCGACCAATTTAATCGCGTCATCTAGACGGCACCCGGGAAAAAAAAAGAGCCGCTGCAAGACGTCTACCAAAAAGAGGATAGCAAATGGCTGCGGGAGGCTAATCTGACATGATGGGACGTCCATGTCAGTGATGGGCGCCCCTCGATTCCGAGTTTGTTGCCGCATCATCTGCCAGCGGAAACCGAGCCCGTCGATGGTTTCCTGTCACCGATGAAATGGGATGACACCAGAAGTCAGGCAGTGAAGTAATAACGCTTGCCTCACCAGCATTTCCCGGAATCCCCTCGGGAGTGTGTAATTCTCACGACACCTACTACTACGCTCGGTCGAGCTTAGTGGGCGCGGTGAGAGCGAATCAGCAGGCGGGGAGTACTTAGAGTTTGACGGGGGAACCCTGGGCTGTACCGAATCTTGTTGTAGGCAGTGCGCATGTTACAGTGGAATCACATCTGCATATTGGATCTTTCCGCTTAACGTTACATGAAAGGTGCGTGCTTCAAGTTGAAGGAGAGGTCCCCCATATCAAGATGCCGTATGGGGTGCATCATAGCGCAGATTTAGCGTGCTTGATTTATCGTACTTACGATACCAGGGACGATCCCTTCTCGATCTCAAAAGTCAAGTTTCAGGTACTCTCCCACCAACCAAACTTGGACTAATGCCCTTTAGAAACTGCCAGATCTCTTCTCGCTTTGCCTTTTTTTTTCTTCTTTTCGTCTTTTCTATGTTCTATGCCTCTGCCGGCATGCCTCACTGTGTGTGTGGGTACCCGCAGCTCAGCGTCGAAAGAGCCGAGATCTGACTTCGTACGGGGAACTTGTCTAATTGGGGCCTTCTCAAGTTCTCCTCCGGCCAATCCCACTCCAGTGACATCTCCAACGCCATCGTCGAACCGAATTAGAATCGTCCCTGTAATTCCATCGTCCTTCTCCAGATCTCTCCACGCTTCGCCCCGTATCGCTCCCGTCCCGCCCGAATTCACGATGGCTACCGGAATGACATGGGCGTGTACTCCATCCCGGCCTTACTAACACTCTGAGAGGTAATGATTTAGTAACACCTCTCTTCATTAAGGTACGTTGCTAAGACATGCTATGGCAGGCGACGCCCGTCCTATTACAACGACATTTTCCTATATAACCTTGCCTCCTCCGAGTCTCCCTTTTGCAGTTCAGTCCTCCGCCCTCTTCCACGTCCTCCAATGCAGTACAACCACTATCACTCCTCTTCTCACCAGTCTCATACCGTCCCCCATCCCTCCCAGTCCCCCGACGACTATCCCTCGCCCTACCCAGATCCGTCTCACCCGCACGCCGCATTGTCATACGCCGCTGTCACTCCGGCCACCCCCTTGTCTGCCGGATCTATCGGTGCGTCACCCGTGTCATTCTCTTTCATTTCCCTGATAATTTCTCTCTCGACAGCCCACCACAGCATCTCTTCCCAGTATAACTACCCAGCCTATACCACACAGGGCACCGCAGATGACCATCGTTCGTATTATCCGACCTCGCCACAGGGCTCCGCAATCGACCACTACCCCGCTCCTAGCTCCCCAACATCCTCGTACACGACGCCCAACCCTTCAGGCAACATAAACTCTCAGCCATGTCGACACCACGCCCACCTCCCACAGCAGCAGCAATTCATCCCTACCCCATCTCAGGCATACCAGGTATTTTCATCCGCTGGATCCCCCTCCGCACGTTCTCGCTCGAGCGTCGAACCCTATTATCACATGTCCCCAAATCCACAGCACGTTGTGCACGCGCCCTCCGCGTCCACCACACATGTTACAGGCGGCAGAAGTAGCACCGCACATGGTCCCGGCCCTTCCCACCATCACGCACACGCTAGTAGTACCCATACCGGCACGATCGTCGTCGCTGCCGGAGAGCGTTACCCATGTGACCGCTGCGATCGATCCTTTACTCGCTTGCACGACCGGCGGCGACACTTTGAGACCGTGCACTCCACATCGCCGATATTGCACAAATGCCGGTATTGTCGCAAAGACTTCAGCCGTTCGGATTCACTCAAGCGCCACGTTGATAATGGATGTGATGAAATGCCTCGATGAGTTCAGGGCCAGGCCCTCTCCCTTCACATTCCTCCCCTCTTTGGTTGTAGTTTTGGGCTCGGAACGAGGGAACTTGGAATTAGGTCTGAGTTCGGCCCGGAGGGTATTTGGAATGTGGCGTTTGGACTTGGTTGGACCCTCCTTTCCTTTTTCTTCCAATTCTGAATGATCCTCGTTCGTGAGTCATAGTCATTGTTATTCAAACCTCCCACGTGCCGCGGTGCAGTGCGAGTAGGAGTAGGAGGGGGGAGGGGGTTAGGGTTCGTTGCTTTTGGGACGATATCTAGCTCGTCCCTGCCCCCTTCGTGCCTATTGATGAGCTGTCGCTGATGATGATATTATCAATCCATGAACTTTTTGTGCTTTCGATACTGTACCCGCATGTACTTCTCCCCCCTCACCACACACTTCAATAGTACGTATATTTAGATTCGAGTATATATAAGAACAACCACTTTCAATCGAGTAGCCCACTATATTATAGTTCGCTTCGTTGCCCTTTTCTTTTCATTTTTTCTGGAATTTCAATAAGGTTCATGTTGAGTACACATGGCACCATAGGCATGCCATGCGGTGCCTACAAAGCCGAATCCAACACATCACAAACGTTCCTCTCTCAGGCGTTTAACTTGAACCCAATAGAAAATACACGTGTTTTTGTTGGAGGTTCCAAGCGAACGGAAAGCCTGTACTCCCGCATTTGACTCATCCGTCAGTTGCGCCCCCCGTGTACGGAAAGATCGTGACGATATAATATACACGATGCATGTAGTATATTATATACTGTGCCGGAAGGATCATTATCCATATCGCACGACCCATCGATATCGATATCACGCGTGTCTCAGGCTCCCAGCACCTTTCCTGTACAGGGCTAAATCCAACTTTCTTATTCAAGTTTACTGTCGACGTTCGCCGAGGGTCACGTCATAACAGAGGTTTGAGAAAAAATAAAAATGGAACGATCACTAGCCTTGACTGACACGTCACGTTATTCTTATACATGACAAGTGTTCGCGTCCGAATATCGCGGTACTGAGGGAGGGACGCCGGAAAACAAAACAAAAAAACAGTGAAGGCTAGTGTAAGAAGGCGCAGACCCCAGCCTGCTGTAAACCGAATGGCTTACGACAGCTTCATCTCCATTTCATGTGCATCCCTCTCGTCACGTTCCACACGCTCTGTCCGTCTGTTTCTGAGTGTTGTCACCTCGCGGTAGTTTCCACCTTCGGATCAATCAGAATGCATTTTCTCAAATCCCACTTCAATCCCCCCCCCCTGAGCATTGTGCGACGCGCAGTCATTCCATATCAGTATACATCGCCTTGAACGATAGGCACGATTTCGAATTTGGTGGTTGGCTCAAGGTTCAGAATCAGTGATTCTTTGCGTGATCGATGACGGCCATGATCACGTGATCATTGATGGTGGAGCCGACCAACGCCCCGCGGACAGATGTCTGTCCAGAAAATAAGAAACCGGGTGGGACGCTTACGAGAAAAACTATATAGAAAAGGGGGGTATGGGGGATGCCTCTTGTTCCAATTGGAGGATCCGGCCTGCGTAGCCTTGCCTTGGCGTGACAAGATACCCGGCTCCCGAGAGAAAGAGGAGCCGATCGGGCTGTGTCTTTTCCCTCCTCTACTTTTTACACGCTCTGACATGGAAGATGGGTGAACAGCAGATCCATGGAAGTGCCGATCCGGGCCCCGACCGCGGTCGTTTGGCATCACCGGTGTCACCCATGGCTTCCAAAAATACTACACACTTGCTTTTATTTCGACCATCGCCTTGTATTGAACAAAGACGCCCTCGGAAATATATTAATGCGATCCGCATCCTTGGTGGAGCGCGCACAGCAGGTAGTGATGACAAGAAATCCCTTGCCTTGCGGAACAAGACCTGGATAACGTGAACCCCTATCTGTAATCCGCATCTGTGATCGCCTGCGAGAACGCGAGAGAAACGAGGAAGACCCGATTGTCCAAGGATTGCCATCCAGTAGTAGAATTGAGCATCGGCATCGCCGGTCGGGTCACCCGCTGGCCTTCCTTTCTCCCGGTATCATCCCCAAGGCGCGAAAAAAGTGAACGAGTTGATGCGCTATTCCTCCCCAGAACTTGATGCGTTCCGTGTTCGCCACGGATCGTTGCAGAAAATGGAGAACTGAGAATGGATGCATTCGAGCTGTGTGGAATGTGACCAAGGCCAAAGGGAAAGACACCGCCAGCAAGATCACATCCCGTCAGCGCGTACACCTGGGTTGTGTGGGCTCGACCATTTTCTCTACAGCATCCCCCCGGCATTACAAGGAACCAACCTCCCACCCCCATTTGTTCTCTCTTTCCCTCGTCTGACCCACTTGCTGATTGCATACGGTTGGCGCGGTTATACGCCATTGTGCCGGTCCTGACTTGCTCCTTTGGCGATATACATTTCTGTGGCTTGGCGTCTTCTTCATTTACATCCGCAGCAATCCGACGGAAGCAGGGGGACCGCTCGCGTCATCGTACACGAGCACATTCTGTGCAGCGTGACGCATGCGTGTGGGCAGATGGAAAGGGGATGTGTGGGTAATGTGCGCCTGAAGCGGTCGAGCAAATGGATTCCCACCACGACGACACGCTATTGCGCCCTAGACCATACACGCGACACCGCCAGTCCACGTCAGACGCGTGATTCTGAAACGTGTCGCCCTTTAGTCAGATGCAACAATCATAAAGACAGGTTTGGTTTGATTTGCTATCCGTTCTTGCCCCGGCAAGTGGTAATGAAACGTCCTCGGAAAGCAAAGGAAGTGTGATCTTTTCTTCTTCTTGACAAGCAGCAAAAAAAGTTATCTCGAACGAATCTGTCATTCGTCGTGCCGATAACACCATAAGGAAGGTGCTGGAGGTGCGCGTTTCCCACTTGATTTCAAGACAGATCAGTCTGTGTTCGCGAACACTTAGGGCCTCGCTCGTGACAGGGAACGTGACCGGTGACCCTTACTTTACGCAAAGGGTTGATCTTGCTACCATTCTGGCAGGGGCAGTGCTTGACCACTTTAAGCCAGGTGAACCGTAGTGAGATGGTACCGTGTATTACAACAATACATATCGGCGATACTTTCCTGTCTCTTGTGTTTAAAAGTCTACTCCAAGTGATGCTAGAACGTAACCAACATACTCGTTATAGTTAGTGTCAATGATGCACAACCGGACCGGCGATGCGACGAGTAAAATCCACATGACTCGCCTCATCCGGCAAAGCTTCCTGTCGAGGCAAAGAGAGGATCAGAATTGAAATTACACCCAAGATACTGGGATTCAACAAGGTTCGAGACCATACATCGAATCGAATTACTCTTCGTCTTCCAAACTCTCCTCATCTTCACTTTGAGCACTTGCGTTCCCTCGGTCAGCAAGGCCCTCGATTTCAATAGTTCCATTATCGTCTCCGGGTTCTTTATCTTCGGTTTCGTTCGATTGCGTCTTGTTCAATTTGGCTATTACTTTGTCGGCTCTATTGAATATACCTCCGGTCGGCGCACCGCACGCCAGACACTTTGGGTTCCTTGCGTAGCGCTTGATCGCGCAGGATGAGCAATAATAATGCCCACATCGGGTGACCACCGGATCTGTATATGGATTTCGACAAATCAGGCAAGCAAAGGGAATGTCCTCGTCCGAGTCTGAATCGGACTCGTCCCCCACTTGTCTTTTGGGGTTCTCGGCTAATTTATCTAGTTGCCACCCCGCGAGGTCTAAGGACGCCGGGTTTAGTATCATTTCTAGAAAACACCACACATCACGAATATTGAATCATACTCACAGGTGCCACGATCATGCAAGAATTTGCATGTATCTCCAAAACCACAGTAGCCAGTCTCTAAATAGGTAGTGTAGGTGTCAGCCCATGATCCGCGGCATAAATAAACGCAGAAAAACATACCTTTGTAATCCTTGCACACATCGGGCTGATAATCGACGATAGTGACCGTGCGAATCGTGTTCGTACTTCTCTGAGGACCGACCCGCATCGCCTTGGGTATCTCCTTGTCTTTTTTCAAATGACTACGGTAGGCTTTTTGGCCCTTGTACACTCCATCTGGTGCCTCCACCTCTTCCGTTTCTCCGCGGTCCTCGCGTTCTTTTCGACGTCGTTTGGCGAGGACCTCTTCAATCTCGTCGCCTGCGATAATGTCCAGCGCAGCGTTTATGTGGGAGCCTGCGGTGGTCCATTTGACGTCTGGTCCTTCTCGAGCGGACTCGTTCTCGTCAGCATCATTTTCTGTACGTTGAGCAGCCGTCCGTTTTGTTCCTGCGCTAAGGAGGTTCGTAAGCGCTTTACGCGTGGGTAAGACAACTTCAGAAGTGCTTGTAGTCTGGACGTTGGTATGCGAAGATGTGGACGCGGCAGGCGGTGCAGTTGATCCCGATCGACGTCGAGTCGTCGTTGGGCGTGATTTTCCCTTCTTGAAGAAGGGTATTTTGACGTCGTCTGCGGTCGACATCGTGGTGAGGCGTGTAGGAAGGAACACAAAGTTTGCTGGCCAACCTCTGTTGACTGTCGCTCGACTAGCTTAGTCATCCAATGTACTTTGTAATCACTCTAATTTGTCATCATTTACCCCTGACAAAATGGTTTCTGCACCCATGAGATGGGAAAACTTAGTATTTCTTGGTCGCTCAAATGTTCATGCTACCCGCATTTCGAACACCATGCTAAGGTGTGGCACATGACCCCAAGAATGCCTTGACGGCGGAGAAAATTTAAGTTCTTACTCATCAAATATTAACCGCTGACGACGTTGCAGGGTTGCACTTTATGTATTAGATCGAATGACGCGAAATGGCGGAGAGGGTGCCAGTGCACTGGAAACGGTCGCACGATTTCTTTACAAGAATCAATCATGTACGTCGCAATGCCGTATGCATCTGCGTAAAGCGGAAAGGAGTGATCGCGCGGTTTATCTACATCCTTCCAAAGTGGACGAATGATGATCTCGAGAGACGTCAAACTAACGTCCGTTTCAGTTTAGCGCGTCCGGCTCATGTGCTTTTGGTCCTCCGCCGTGATCCGATCTTGTACTTCTTTTTTTCCCCCTTTCCCTGGAAGTGACGTGCGATAGAAAGCGTACACGTCCATTGATAATGGTATTGGTCATAGCGAAGCGTCCGGCGCAGGGTACATGTGGTTGCTTGGACGGATATGAAGCTTTCTCCGAGATCCACCACGGAAAAAGCAAGCAGGCGAGATTAACCTTGCCATAGGTCGAGGGAGTAACGGGGCTATCGGACAGCTTTCTTTTCTCGGCCTTTTCTGGCCCCTAGTCAATGCTGTAACGTGTCATTTAATGTAAGATAAGGTGGGATGGATCATTATATCTCCCTGATGGAGAAAATAAAATACCCTTCCAAATGCATCCGATGATCGGACGCTTAGGAAACCCGCCGTCGGTGGGTTGTATAGTGGCAATATCCCCGGTTGAGAGAAGCATCCATAGTACGTACGCTGTGGAGATAGAGTCTAGACAACTACAAATCAACAATGTGTCCGTCAAAGAGATCATACCACAGAAACGTAAAGGAGATCAATGAGTGGGCTCACCGCCTACATCAAGAGGACATATGATCTAACAAGGTCGAAAGGCGCATGTTCTCCTGGCGAAGTCACGATTCAGGTCGGAATACCCGTAAAGATCGGTAGACTTCTCAGAGAAAGGGCGGCTGCATTCATGTAAAATAATGCGTTGCACCTTACACCACTGGTTTTGACAAGGCGCCAGGACCCAAAGGTCTAGGCTCATCAGAATTCCCGATAGATAAGTAAGCCACGCACGGAAGGACCAAAATCCTCGATAGGTGCGGGCACGACGCTGGAACCATGTTGCTATCATATCGGAATGGACAAATCATGAGGAATGAGAAAGATAGCAGGTTACATACATTTCCATTTCAGGGCTACTGAGCGGGATTTCAGCTCCCTGGCATGACTCAGGTGACCTACCAGCCCAAAGGCGCGTGTCCGTGTTGATCGCCATCGTGTAGATAAACTGGTTTTCCAATTTAAAAGTCAGAAGATCTCGACGGAACTCAAAATCCACATGAACATCGAGTGCTTGCCCAAACCTGGCGCTGGATGCTGGTCAACCTAACAGTTTCTTCTGAGGGCTGCTGTGGATGTGCCGTAGAATGTGTAGTTAAATGGTAGGCTATTATGTAACTTAAGAATTCAAAGCATGTCAAGGTTAATAGTCACGTGATAAAAGTTCCATTTGTGTCACCAAGTAGAAACGTCAACCGAGACTGCGAGCACTACCTAATGACTCATGAAAGAGGCCATTACATGCGACCTCGAGACGGTGAGGAATATGAGGAAGAATTGGACCAAATTCGGTTTGTTTGCTTTTCGTTCAGCTGATGGATCTCACCAACTCCTAGGCGATACGAGGATTTTACCACCATTGGTATGTCCGCGGGATGCATGGTTTCGTTCATTTCGCTCATGCAGACCCATTTATCTCAGACTGGATCCAAGATTCGATAATAGAGAGGAATAGGCGGATTCGTGATACTGAAAAGTCGCGCACTGCCTACCGCGGTCCCAACGGCGAAATAACCCCTGCTTGGGTGTGGGCGCAGTTTTGGAAGCTAGTGACTGCCGGTGAATCTTGGTTCGTGATAACCTTGGTTGGTCCGTCTCCCTTTCTCCTGTAGCACCGGACGTTGGCTGAGAGTGTGGGCTAGGCATTTTCATTGGAGTCAACGCTGCGCTCATTTCCATCGTAACCGAATGGCTTTCTGACATCAAAAATGGATATTGTGTCGATGGATGGTGGCTGAATCAACAATTCTGCTGTTGGGAAGTCGACAGCGATGACGAATTTTGTCCAGCTTGGCACCCTTGGAGTTCAGTCACTCCAGGCCGATGGTTGGCTTATGTTTCATTCGCAGTATGTTCCAATAGATCTAATGCATATGGGAGGATTATATATTTTACAGGCCATCTTCGCATTTGTGGCAGCTCATCTAGTTCGTACTATGGCACAGTATGCTGCGGGCTCTGGAATCTCGGAAATTAAGTGCATTCTTGCGGGTTTTATCATGAAAGGGTTTCTTGGGTTTGGCACGTTCATTATTAAGAGTCTCACTCTAGTACGTTCCCTTGCTTGTGTGTTTGCGTGGTTGCTAATAGGAACAGCCCTTGGTCATTGCCTCTGGCTTGTCTGTTGGCAAAGAAGGACCATCTGTGCACGTTGCCTGCTGTATTGGGTCCCTGGTTGCCGGGTGGTCCCGGCGGTTCTCTCGGAGTTCAAGTTCGTGTTAGCTCGCTCTTTCCTTTATTACTCGCCTTCACAGCTCCCTAAGGCAAAATGAGAGAGGTTATCATGGCTGCATCTGCGGCCGGTGTGGCCGTCGCTTTCGGTTCACCGATCGGTGGGGTGTTATTTTCAATCGAGGTGGCTTGACGCGAACCGCATTCTCGGTGAATTCTTATTGAATGTTCCCCACAGGAAATGAGCCACATATTCAGTATCAAGACTATGTGGCGGAGTTTTGTCTGTGCGTTGGTGGCTACCTTCACGCTTTCCGTCCGTGCATATTCTCACGCTTTATGATACGTCCTCATGTACTCTTTACAGGTAATGAATCCCTTCCGCACTGGAAAGCTCGTTCTCTTCCAAGTGACATACAGCCGTAGTTGGCACTTCTTTGAGATCATCTTCTTTGTGATCTTGGGCATCTTTGGTGTTGGTGACAAATTTCCGTGAATTTTGTGGAAGGACCCTGATTTCTACCCGACAGGGCCTCTATGGCGCATTCATGGTCAGGTTTAATATGCAGGTTGCAGCATTTCGCAGGAAGCACTTGGCAAACCACGCGGTAACCGAGGCTGTTGTGCTTGTCATTCTGACTGCGATCATCGGATATCCAAATCGATTCTTACGCATTGACATGACTGAGATGATGGCCATCTTGTTCCGTGAATGCGAAGGTGGAGGTGATTATGATAACCTATGCCAGTACGTATACTTGTGGCTTCACTCTTGCATTGAATTGAACCCTTAGTCAAGGCTCTCTGCTCAGTGGCAAATGGTTAACTCGTTGCTACTAGCTACTGTTGTACGGATGGGTTTAGTTGTGGTTTCGTATGGCTCCAAAGTTCCCGCTGGCATTTTTGTGCCGTCTATGGCTATCGGAGCCACATTTGGTCGTATGGTTGGTATTATCGTTAAATCTATATACAGGTAAGACCATTTCGCCTCATCTGTATGCGATTTGCTTTCCATGATTCTATCAGAACATATCCTCAATCTGGGATATTTGCCGTGTGCGATCCGGATCTTCCATGCATCACCCCTGGCACATATGCGTTTCTCGGAGCTGCGGCCGCCCTGAGCGGTGTTATGCGAATAACTGTCACGGTCGTTGTTGTGATGTTTGAGCTTACTGGCGCACTAACCTATATCTTGCCAACAATGGTTAGTCGCAACTTGGCATGTCTTGCCCTTGCCCTCATAACTGTTGCCGTAATAGATGGTGATTCTAGTCACAAAGGCTGTTGGCGACTTTATTGGAACGCGCGGGATAGCCGATGAGAGCATCCGGTTCAATGGGTACCCGATATTGGATCAACACGATCATTCATCGAACGTGGCAGGTGGGTTATCTAAACTCACAATGCGGTGTGGACCCTGGCCATTCTGATGTGAATTAAGTCTCTGAGGTGATGAAGAAAGATCTGACCCTCCTATATACTTCAGGGATGAGTGTCAAAGATGTTGGTAAGGCATAGTGAATGACCATGTAATGCTCTCATTAACTCGCTGTTCCCCACAGAGGACGTACTCGCTTCCACTGATGTGAAAGGCTTTCCGATCGTGGCTTCTAAGTCATCCAAGGTCCTTTCTGGTTACATTGGCAGGACTGAACTACGCTTCGTACTAGGTATTTATTTCATTTCATTTTTAAACGCTGTCCTGATCTGGAAAACTATGACCTCATCGGATTTCAGACAAAGCCAAACACATGGGTGATGTGTTGCCAGAAACGCCATGCTCGTTCACTCGACAAGCTTCTGATCAGGAAGACTTTGTCTTGTCAGGGGTCACATCAGGGTCAGCTCTGGGAGCCGAGGATGATGTTGCAACTGAATTGCTGGGGACTACAGCGTCGAATGATGTCCTTAAACTGTGGCCCTGGGTGAATCAGGTATGAACCTTGAATAATCGGGTTGTTTTCTGATCGAATAAGGGGCATCCTAATAGACGCCCCTCACCGTGTCTCCACGATTACCGCTCGAGATCGTCATGCAACTCTTTAAGCGCATGGGGTGAGTCAATTTCTGTGGTGTGCCCTCCTCACTGCTCAACGCAACTCTGGGAAGCCCACGTGTCATCCTTGTTGAGGAACTAAGCTCTCTCAAGGGGTTGGTGACTGTAAAGGACGTGCTTAGATTCAACCTGACTGAAAAGTCTGAGAGCGATCAGCAGCACTGGGAGGATGGCGAATTTGAAGCTGCGTTGGAAGTGATGTGGAATTGGACCGTAGGGGTGGTTGATGACTTTGCAAAGTGGTGTAGAGGTATCATCCGACGCTGAATCCACACATGTTTTGGTTAATCACGTTCTGACTGCCTTGCTGTTCCCGAGTGCTCGACGCGACCACACGGTCCACAGCTCAGACGGGTTTCCTCATGAAATCTGGTTGCCAGGCTACGCGTAACGTTGGCGCTTTTTCAAGGGTTCTCCCTGAAATTTGCTCCAAAAAATGTTCCCGGTACCTGGAGACCGTACGTATTCGTTAATAATGTTATTAAGTGCACCCTCGTAATTGTCAACGTGCATCAAGGGCCGAGGTAATTTGGGATTGGTCATGCGATGGATTGCACAATTTGCTACGCCAGTGGGGGGTGATGATCGATATCTGATTGATGACGACCACAGCAACTGGCGGTGCTTCCGTAGGCGATTTCGAGGGAAAAGCGATAAGCATAGATGAGCAATGTGTTTGAATTAGGCAAGCGAGGGGGTGTTCATCGTTCGTCCGTCCGAATCGCGGTCGGGCGTGTCATGACTGGCTTAGAGATCCTCGGAAGAGAGATAGTAACGGGGAGAAGCATCATGGTTCAGATGCGTTGGAAGAGGGTGTTTATATGCAGAAGAAGAACAATAAGTGGGTAGTGGGTCGTACGCAAAAATAATAGATGAACTACTATATCAGGGACTATTGTATGAAAGTTGCTGTAGTGCTAGGTGATGAATGTTGCGTAGCTGTGGAAAATATCATGCCAATGATACGACGGTGGATGCGGCACATATATGATGCATGATGGAGGGTGTTGTGTACAATGGACCGTGGACCGTCAGTGGACGATCCTCTCTTCACACGCCAGGCTAATTTCATGTGCAAGAGAATAGATGCACTCCGCTAGCCCCAAGGAGCTCGAGTGGTCAGATCCTCTATATCAGGTTAGTGGATGAAGTAATTGCACTAGAAGATATGTTCTAACAGTCAGACGAGTCTTCACGTCTTCTGTTTCGTGAGGTTTCGGTCTACATCCATAATTTGATTATACTTTAGCAGTTCCCGCTAGCCCCAAGGAGCTCGAGCGGCCAGATCCTCTGCATCTGGTTAACCCATGAACCTTGGATTGCTCCAGATTTCCCTTGATTCAAAATAACGGGTATGATTGACCGCTGTTTGTTCCTTCCTCTCAAAGAGACTGCCAGTAAATACTGGTTTATGAATTGATGCCGACGTTTTGCGCAATCTAGAAAAGTTACCCTTGCATCTCAGCGCCCAAAAGTTGATATCATGATCCGGCCCGTGTTCGAGACCAGCTTCTCTCAGGCTGCCTAGTGAACACTATGATTTTGCTATTCTCTTCCTTTTTCCACAACCATTTCCGCGCGCTCCCAAGGAAAAAGGGTTCCCCCTTGGTTTGGGATTCGACATTGCTGACAATCAATTTTATTTCTGGACTTGTACGACTCCTCAAGCATAACTATCATAAGCACTTCAAAATGTTTCGGGTATAATTGGGGGAATAGTACCGCGCGATCTGATCCCGAACGATAAACAGATCTCTGGACTAACGATATCGCATGGAATTGTTCCGCATTATATTCGCGACGGTTCAAATCACCCACCCACACACCATGCGATCGAGATTCGACAGCTCTCTTTCCAGGGTCGCTATGAGTCGCATGGATAGAATTGACGATCCGCCTGCCCCCCCAAACCATTGAAAAAGCCTCCGATCAATCTAAATGTGTGTCCAAAACCGCCCGGCGGGCAAAGGATATATCGATATATCTGCATATAAGGGACATCTCGCGTGCGGTCCGCATACCAGCAAGACTCGTCTGGTCTACAGCCCTTCATTTGCACACTCCCATTACTAATTTTTCTGGGGTGGATGCCTGAAATAGTAGAGAGAACGGAAGTGGCTCCCTTATCATCAGTGTGGAGCAGATAGATCATAGCACTGGCACGGAATCACCGAAAATGTATATCATTGTCTATGTAGTGTATACAGTATATCCTCGCGGCGCAATTTTACTATAGGAGGGCATCATATTGCTGAATGTATCTTCAAATTCGTCTGTGGACCAAGAAGATAATAAAGCAACGTGGTACTAAACGAAACTTGATGCATGCGCGGATAGACTAGTCACGATGTTTCGAATACATTAGTATTAGGTCCAACTTCGTCCGAAATTTGAATCCACATCGGTGCCGCCGCCGCAGGACGATGGGCCACTGCGTGTTCAACGTTTCAACTTCAATCTCCGAGCCTACGCTCAACTTCCCAGTCATCACATCCTTCAAACTTTTCACGTTGGAAACTGATGGAAGGAAGATACAGTGTGTACGCCGGGCATTGAATGTGGTTAGCGGTTGTGAACTCACCCCAATTTTAACCTAGTATCAGACCAACTTGAGCTGTTGACTGCATATTATTAATTTACGTAGTGGAAGAGTTGAACCCCAACGACGTATCGTCAAGAGCATAATTGTTGCAATTTGTTTCTACATTCTTGCCAGTGATGTTACTTAGAACTGAAGTGGCGGTGCTTGCTGGCAATTGACTAGGCGGCCACCAGCCACCCGCCAAGTTGTGTGGTTTCCCAAAACTTCTTGATCAAATGTTTTTTAAGTAATTGTGAAACTGGCGAAGGCCATCACACTGCATTAATCACGATGGTGTTGACCAGTGACAACTCAGTTCGCTGAGGAATGGATGGATTGCGTCAAATAATGGACATAAAACGGAATGTAAGTCCTATAGCCAGAGTCAAAAAAAAAGGAGTAACAGGCTTGAATAGCTACTTACCTGATGGGATATCGTGGTGCCCAACTTCATGGGAAAAGGGGCACTTGGGGAGGTAGGATTGAAAAGAGCGGCATCCGGTTGAAAATGCGTCCAAGGCTACGTCTAATTTACATGGAACGAGACGGCCCCGACAACACTCCTGTATCATAATGGAAATATCGGTGAGTTTGTCACACACGACAGCAGCTTTAAACATACCACGTAGGCTAACATCCATCTTCCTATCCATCCACTGCCCGACATCGAGTTTGGTGAGTTGGTCGGGAAGGATGCGCCCAGAGACAACGGATTCATCCACAATACGCTAACATGAGCTCAGATCTACATTTCGTTCGACTGCTCCCAAATGGAAATCTCGTTGCGAGCGGCAAAATTGCATAGGTACGAAAGTTCTAATCTTTCACAAGGGGTCGTTGGTCGAGATCAGGGTGATAACTACGTGACACGATAAATGATTGGTCTGCCCTCCTTCCTCCCTTTGCAGTCTAGATGGTGGAATTATTTCACCCGCGGTCAGAAGGCCGCGCGCTGGTCGGTATATTGGTTCTCCCCTTCCCATCAGCCACATTTCGTCGCCCGCGTAAGCCACGTCGTGACAGGGGAAAATTCTACAGAAGCGTCCATGCATCTCGAAGAGTGGAGCGACGCTTAGACCAGCTGGCAGTTAAGGAGTCCGCGGCTCATCACCAAGCACTCGCCCTTAGCACGTATAACGATGACACTTCCCGTCGCCATGTATGATGGCTTAGGCGTAAGCACACCCCTCCCTGCCAGTGTGGGACGGGTTAATTTTTAGCTCACTGCTTGCTCCGAGGATATAACAATCTTTTCTCCCCCAAAGCCCTGAATAACTCTCACTCTCACATTCTTGCTCGTGCTACTCTGCAGATCTTAGGGTGCGTACACGTGTGGACGTTGAGGGCGAAATGCGAAAATACATGCCAGTGAAGGGTCCCGGTCAGGATCAGTGGAGCCGCATCAGGATGGGTCGCAATCACTGCTCTTCCTCGCGCACAGTCCTCGCCCCCTTCGCTACCAGTAGGACAGTCTCGTCAATCTCGTTAGATCCATCCATGAATATTGTTGAATTGAGTGGGACCGCATTCCGTTGTCTTCACACACACGACGCCGAATCGGGTTAGGGACGTATGGTTCCATGTCGAACGTTCTATCATTGACTATTGCGATGACAGTGCTCGCGGACTTTTCTCAAGGTGAGGGGAATCGGATCGTCAAAATGCCATGACAAACCCAGGTCCCCGTTCGCCTTCTGGCCTACATGAATCCATTTCAGGGTCAGCGAAGCCTTGTCTGGTAGTTGTGAGGGGTTAGTCACCATTAAAAATAATATCCTGAGGTGGGTGCGTAACTTGGCTCTATCTAACCAAATATATTATTCGTATTCTGGAATTCGAGTCGTCTGCAGGATCACACCTGTGGGTTGCTAGTGAAAGGCATGAAACGTTTCAAAATGTCCATCAAGAGCGTTGCCGTAAGAATGTGAAACTCGACGTTTGTTGTCACTGGCAAGTGGGGCGCAAAAACCTAGGAATGTACTGAGGGCTGAAGCTCCGCGATTTCAGTTGAAAGGTGCAAAAACAGGAAGACATCACAATATGGCCCGCGTATACATAAAAATATTATTTTCGTGCCTTTTTCCATCCACGATCCCCCTCCGTCCCGTTGATGACACGTTTTTTGTTACTACACATTTCTTTCCCGCCGTTCCCACCTCTTTGGTTTCTCGTGTCGTCCTTCTCATTTCTGCATCCAGCCCCACTAGTGGAACTGAGTTCGGCAAGCATTGTCCTTACGGTTTGCCTGACATCTCTCAGGATCCGCTTCTCGCCTAGCCGCACGATTACAGCGCGCCGTTTACGCTCGGTAAGTGTTTCCGTGATGGCAAGTAGGCGTTCATCGTCCTATTGATGAAGACATGTAAGTGAACCAGGGTCAATGAGCGGCGGGATGAAGTAAAAACGAACCTCGACACTTCCGCCGACATACATACCCTCACGTTGCTTGAGTACCCCATCAAGTATTTCCAGTATTTCTTTGTTTTCCTTAACATCGATCTTTTTCAAATTTCCTTTTGGAAGCTTTCCTTTTGAACGAGCGCTCTTAAAATCTGCCTCGGAGAGAATATAGAGACGGATGAGGGAAATGAGTGGGGGTGGCAAGACGGCCGACAAGTCGGAACCAGGATCGGGAAGAACGAGCACAAAAGTGCTGAGAGATCGGACGGAAGAAGTCAGCATGCAGAGTAAACCAAGAGCAACAGAGAGGGAACGCTGAGGAAAGCAGACCTGCACAAATAAGCAGGGGACAATGAGACATACTCGTCCTCACTCTCATCAAGCCACCATTCGATGCGTTCGCGCGAGTCCTCTTCCTTCAACGCAGATTTAGTTGTGTGTACCACGTGGACAACCAAGTCTGCTTGAATCTCTGCAACGTCTGAAGGATTGCCTAAATTCTTGATTGTCTCCACATCCGTGTCGCCATCTTGCATTTCCACATCTCCATGTTCATCAACTGTAGGAACAGATGAAGAGGGGCGTAGCGGGACCAAATCAACATGTCCGTATCGCCTCAGAAGATCCGAATTTGGCAGGTCACCATATGTGTTGAACTATGATGATCGTGAATCGCATTTTTATTTTTGGGAAAGTTATCAATGGAAGGGAAACGGCTGGGCGAGGGGGAAGTATACTTACGATCTGCTCGCCTTGATTTATGTCCTTCGTGGTTACCATTCGTAGTACGGCAGATTCGTAGAATAACTTTGCCTAAAGACATTGGTGAACGTATGAGAAAAACCATGACACAAGAAAAACGGCCAGGGCTGAGCTCACGTTCTCGCTCCTCCATCTTGCATTCAAAAGGTCTGCCATCGGAACCATAGCAACGTCTGAAGAATCCTGATCCTCGTCATCCTCCGAATCTGACTCCAGCCCTTCGGTAGTGTCTTTGAGTAAAGAAAGGTGAGCATGGGCGTCGTCATTGTATATGGATGATTCAATGGAAGTTTTCGAATCGCAACCTTTAGCTTTGTCTGCACCGCCCCCTCCTCCCTCTGCTTCACCGCTGCGGACCTCGTCCTCATCAACTTCGTCAACTGTCCAACGGCTGACCATGAAGCTGCGTGACAGAATACGACTTCCGGCACGGTGATATGCATCGAGGGTATACCATTTCTCATGATGGGAGGGTGGAAAGAGAGTAGGAGATGTCTGGACGAAAAAGGTTACATAAATCGACCCGGGGAAAAACAGAATAGGCACTAACTTTGATGGCCGGGACGAGCTGCTCCAAGTATGCACGCTCTGCATCAACACGCCCTATTTTACCTATCTACCGGGCGCAAAAACGACAAAGTTTCCAAATACCAAGATATCCAAGATCAGCTTGAATGAGCACTCCAAATAGGAAATCGGTTGATTGACCAACCTACCATAGCTGTCCCTTGGAGTTCCTCGAGTTCCACCGCATTCCAGAACATTGGGGTGTCAAATGTTTTCGGGAGAGTGCGCATGTACGGTCCTCATTTTATTTGTATTTCGCCCTGTCTGCCTTCATCCATGACTTCCGGTTCGTGTGCCCAAGCATCCTCCCACATCATGCACAATATTAACCCAATCCAGCCTTTATGCAGTCTATGCGCATGCCATGCTTCAAAGCCAAAGAGAAAGGGGAGAGGAGAAGTTCGTGTTGAAAGCGTAAGTGCGCGTGGGAGCGTGAAAAGGGTATATCCTTCCTATCATGTTCGGCCGGTAGTCCAAAATGACGGTACAAGGTCACCATCAGCAAGTCTGATCGGAATCAACATGATGACACACCGGAATGTCACGCAACGCAATCACTCCGCGTCCACTGCCTGGGATTTCTGTAATACCCATCGCTTGCATATCAACGGATCCTCCGTTTGACTGGAACCATTCCACGAACGCGTCGATGTCCGCATCTTCCATTGCGTGCCGCCAAGGTCGCTGTTGAAGGATGGATTTCCATTCCAGACTTAGCGCCAGCAATTCATACCTTCCAAAACGGGACTCAAGTACCCATCGCCTTCACTGGCAGGGCTTCCAGCGCTCAAGAGTAAGCTAGAACTTGATGGTCACTTGTAGACGACCCTCGTTTGATGTAAAGTCTTCTTTTTCATAAAAACAGCATACAGATGATGTTCGCTCTCACCACAGAATTTCCTGCTTCAATCTCGGTTTCAGCTCCCACTAATTATAATATCACTTCGCGCATTTTTCAGCTTTATCTGAATCATCTCGCCAGAACGAACAACCACGAATCCAAGCACACGAATATTGTAATGGCAACATTCGAGCTTGGTTGACAACACGTCGTGACGGTCGATGTTCACCAAAACCGTCTGACGGTTTCTGTTGAGCTAGTAGTTATTGACTCTAATATCAATCAGGATACTGAGTAGTACGCATGGATTAACTGTAAGTAAAAGTAGATGTACCACGGTATGTTAATCACAAGTCATAGCAATACATGGGTGGACGATTATTGTATATCAATCGTGCGGACGTTGGCCGTCAAATCGGTCAACAATGTCTCTTCACGAATTTGTACGCGAATCAAGGTGTCCGGCGCGACGCGCTTATACTCGACACGGGAGATTGGGGCAAGTAAGAGCCCACCAAAAGGCTGCTTGAGATACGCGAGGCACCGCAGTGCGGAAGTGGTTTTGTCGAGTAGGGCTGCACCCTGTGAGAACTCTCGATCGAGCAGAGGGTGGATCCATGGATGGATGATTAAAAGATTCTTCATTCCAGATAGATCGTCACTTGTCTCGATCTCAACGTCCACAAGCGCGGACGTCGTCGCACAATACACCCGAAGGTTGGACTCCGAACTCGAAGCAGGCACGAGCTCCTTCAGGGGAAAACAGATGCCAGGAAGTTTCAATCGGCTTGCAACAAGTAATGGAAAGGGAAGGTCGTGGAGTAGGTCGTATAACCTCTCTGCTAGGGAGAGATCGGGCAACGAAGCATGTAGTGAATTGACCAGATTCGTCATCTCGGCACGATCAATGGGCGGTGGAACATGTGACGAAGGAAGTTCCTTGTATACAGTCAAATCAACTGGGAGGCAGCTATTGTGACGACCCGGGTGCCCAGTCCAAGCAAGAATTGTCACATCTCCTGAACCCGTCAATATGTGTTCCAGGAGACGACCAATCGCACGGCTTCCCTCGCCGTAAAGAACCGGCATGGCAACGTCGAAGATTCCAAATAACGAATAAGCCGTGTCCTCTACACGTGTCGTTTTGCGCGTGGAAGCCAAATGGAGCTTTTGACGTACATTGTCTAAACCTGGGTCAAGAGCAACCAACTCCCGCACAGGAACTCCTGTTGCCTGCTCCATTTCCGAGATGATATCAGGCGCTTCTCTGTGGTTGAACATGTCCAGACCCAGGTAAGGTTTCCAGTCCTCGGTGTAGAACTGAACAACCCTGGATGCAACGTACTCTTGATACGTCCAAGCACGGGTGTTCCAGATGCTTCTTCGAAGATCGCCATGTTTTCCAGCCTGCGACGAGACACCGCGGAGGTAAACGATTGTGAGGGACGAGCCATGATACCAGGTGAACATGGCGACCAAAGACTCCTGCAATACCGCATGATTTAACTTGTCTATGCAGCATGTATCGCTCCACGCCCAGCGGAAGCCAAGAGATCGGGCAAGTGAGCAGAACTTTTTCAGCTTGGTATTTTCGGGAGATGCTTCGAGTTCATAGACTGAGACGTTCTCGACCGTCTGAAGGAGAGGTTCATTGTTTTCCCATTTATGTGAGAGCATGACGTATTGGTAGTATTTTTTCACTTCTTTGTTAATACGTGTGAGGTCCAGCTGCACCGTCATTGAGGATATGAGCTCGCTATGTATCGGGAGTTCTTCGAATGATAGGACTTGCTGGGCTTTATTCAATAGACGACCAGTGGTAGTGTCGATCAATACATGGGGTATGTCGTGGATGGTCCGCTCAATAACGCTCCGAATTGTTTCTGAGGCATCGAAAATTCCTGTTACCGAATACCTTCCGGCACATCGTTGTTGAAAGCCTCGAGTGAACGCATGAGCAAACCCTCGATGTCGGTATTGATGCAGCTACTCACTAAGCGCCCATTGCTCGCGCTTGTGTCGCATTTCCGGATCTGCTCCGAGTTCACTCCCCATTGCTTTCAAGACCTTTGTCGTCTCGTTAGTATTCTGCAGCTCAGTCTTTTCCTTTTTTACGTGTCGAATTCCTAGCTCACGAGGGTCTGCCTGCAGCCAGGAACAAACCACGGTGGTCAGGGCCATGCGAGTAACATGTTTTGTAATATAAGAGAACGTACATCGACGAAATAGGATCCGGGAAGGACGTCTCTGAGACTCCGAAGAGTAATCTTCTTGTCATCACCGCCGCTCACGAGATGTTCGTTGTCTGGTGATATCGCCATGGAGAAGATGTTATCACCATAGTGAAAGGTATCCCCGATCTGTTCGTGCGTCATAGAGTCCCAGAATGTAACCGAGGAATTCACAGATGCTGCAATAAATCTTCCGTCGCTCGCTAGAGCAATACATCTAGGTTTGTCGCCGTCTTGAACGGACCATCGGAAACACGTTTTTCCTGTGGCAAAGTCGACGCAACGGATATCACCGTGCTTGGTTAGAGCAAAGAGCCACTCGCCGGTGGGTGACCAGGTCAGGGATTGGTTCACGTATGATCCAACTCTAACTCGAATGTCAGCAACGAGGCTGCCGCCCTGGCTCTTGTAGACTCGAACGGATTCACGGCTACACGTCGCGGTAGCAATGAAGTCCCCATTTGGCGAGTGCTTGACTGCAGCTAACCTGCCGTTGTGTTTCAACGGACCAAGGAGTCGCTCCCCAGACGTCAAGGACCAGACGCAGGCAGTAGAGTCATGCGACCCGGTGGCAACTCTCGTCGCATCTGGAGATATGTCCACTGCACCTACAGGTCCTGCATGACCCATTATTTCGCAAACTTCCTCGTGACTCTTTGCATCCCACACCCTCACCACACCGTTCTGCGTCCCACTGACGATCCACTTTCCATCTTGCGATACTGCGATATCGAGAATATGACCGTCAGCGTCCATCGCCGCCCCGACCTCGCAGCAATCGTCCGCTCGCCAAAGCCGGACAGTCCCTTCCAAACCTCCACTCACGATATACTTCCCATGCGCGAGGAATCCAATAGACCATACAGCATTTTGAGCGTCCACTTCTATCCCCTTTGGACCTCTCTGATGAACATTACCAATAGTGATAGAGGAGAGACAGTTTTGATTTGGCTTTGAGTTCCCCTTTCGCGACTCGTCGAGCTGTTCGATAGCAGCACTTTCACGATTCGTGGGGCGAATTTCCCGTTCATGTAAATCATTCTGTAGTGGCCAACGAAGCACGCAATATTAACGAACTATTTGGGTCAAATTTGGATTGAAATACTTACATTGATAAGATAAGATTCGGGAAGGATATCTCTCAGTTTCCGGATGGTGACCTTCTTGTCATTTCCACTGGTCACCAGACATTCATTGTTAGGTGATATCGCCATAGAGCAGACGGTATCACGATAATGGAGGACATCGCCTATCTGTTCATGTGTCGTAGCATCCCAGAGCGAAACTGACGAATCTGTGGATGTAGCAACGAATGTGCCGTTGCTTGCCAGGGAAATACACCAAACTCTTTCGCCATCGCGGGTGGACCATTTGGAATGCGTCCTTCCTGTAGCCGCATCGAGGCATTGAATGATGGCATGTCTAGATAAAACCAATAGCTGCTCCGAGCCGCCGCACGGCGACCAGGCCAAAGATTGGTTCAAGTATGAGCCAACTCTAACTGGAATGTCGGCGACAAGACTGCCGTCCCCAGTCTTGTAAATTCTGACAGATTCGTAGCTGCATGTCGCAGTAGCGATGAAATTTCCACTCGACGAGAACTTCACTGCGGCTAGCTTGCCGCAGTGTTTCCACGGGCCGAGGAGTCGCTCCCCTGATACGATGGACCAGACGCAGGTAACGAAATCCTCCGATCCAGTGGCAATCCTTGTCGCGTCTGGAGATATGTCAACGGAACCAAGTGCCAATGACTTCGGATGGCCCTTTATCTCGCCAATTATCTCGCCGCTTTCTGCATTCCACACTCTTACCAGGCCATTCCGCGTTGAACTGACGACCCACTTTCCGTCTCGTGATACTGCGAGATTGAAAACATAACCCCCTGCATCCATTGGGGTCCCCACTTCATGGCCATCACAGATCCGCCAACGTTTGATCTTCCCTTCCGAACCACCACCCACAATATGCATGCCATCTGCGAGGAAGTGGACGGAGTGTATCCTAGTTTTGACATCGATTTCCACCATTTCTGGTCCTGCACTGCCGGTGAAAGAGGAGGGTCTTGTAGGATTCGACTCTGAGCTCTCTTCCTGAGCACGAAGAGGAACTTATCAATGGACTGTACCAGATTACGAATTCCCCGACAGAAACACCTACCCCTACGAGATAGGACTCGGGAAGGATAGCTCTTAAATCCTGGAGGGTGATTTTCTGATCATCTCCACCGCTCGCGAGATAGTCGATGTTCGGCGATAGAGCCATGGCGCGTACGGTATTGCCATGTTGAAGAGCAGCTCCAATTTGCTGACGTGTCGTAGTATCCCAGAACGAGATCGTTGAATTTGCAGAGACCGCAATGAATTTTCCATTGTTTGCGAGGGCAATGCAACTAGGTTCGTCGCTGCCGTGTATAGGCCATTGGGAGGTAATGCGTCCTGTAGTGACGTCAAGGTGCTTGACGTGACCGTCTTTGGATAAGACAACGAGTTCCACGCTACCACTGACATTCGCCCAGGTGAAGGACTGGTTCATGTACGAGCTGACTCCGACTGGGATGTCCGGGACAACTAATCGGCCGTCTCGACTGTCGTAGATCCAGATGGAATTGTGCCTCAGAGTCGCAATAGCAATGAAGGCACCGTCCGGTGAGTGTTTGATCCCAGCTATCGAGCCGCCATGTCGCCAGGGACCAAGAAATCGTTCTCCAGTGAAAATAGACCACACGCTGATAGCCTTGTCGTCTGATTCGGTAGCAATTCGTGTCGAGTCCGGAGACACGTCAATTGCGTACACTCCCTTTGCGTGCGAATCGATGACCACCGCTTTTTTGTGCGTCTTCGCGTTCCACACCGTCACTAGGCCGCCTATCGTTCCACCGACGATCCATTTTCCATCTTTTGACACGGCGAGACTAAGAACGCAGTTCCCCGCATTCATTGGAGTCCCCACTTCGCGTCCGCTTTCCGCTCGCCCGCGTCGGATCTTGCCTTCCCAACCACCACTCACGACATCTCGTCCATCAGGGAGGAAAACGACCGCACAGAGATTGGCTTTGCATTTGATTTCGACCGTGTTTTCTCCCATCTGATTCAATCCACTATCGGACCCTGTCAGAACCCGGTTAAACGTGTTTAAACCTCGATGCGCACCCCTGCGTGGCGCACTTTTGTGTCCGTGGTCCGTGGAATGGAATGGAATGGAAGATGAGAGCGGGCCGTTCAAACACTGACTCACGTGCTGTCCAATTTTTTTCCCGGCTTATCGGAATAGATCAGTTCCCACAGAAGCAATTGTGAATCATGCGGCCTTGGGCGCCTGTTCTTGGCACTCCCGGCCGTCTCGCCACCACCAGTGGTTCACCACTAAACTAATATCATGAATTTTGTCTATGACCGACAGCCACGATTTATGACGCTTGGACCTCACTGGCAATAGCACGTAATTTTTATTTGTCGACAGTATAACTGGGAAAGCTCTGGAATTCTAACCTCTCCGATCCCGTCGCGGACACGGAGATCTGGTCGTCCTAGGTCAGGGTCCGCATCATCACGGCAAATGATCACGATGCAAAGCATAACACCGCTGCTTGGCATTCTCTGGGGTCGGGTACCAAAATGATACTCATGCAGAACAGGGCCTAGAGACTCCGCGGCGATTTCTCACAAGTGTACGTTGTTGACTTGCATGACCGAGGGATGAACATGGCCCGTCCGTCTCTCAGCCGTTTAATTGAAGAGAATGAAAAGGGAAAGGCGGTCACTGCTTTGCACTTGGATCCTCGATTTTCCATGTGGTCACCTGGACTTTTTGAGGTTCAGTGACATTCAAATCGCTCAGAGGACTAGCTTTTTTGTAGCTTACACATACGAGATCACAAGTAATAGTACAATTTCTTGACTTCAGCATGAACCACGCCATAAACAAAAACATTCCAGGGGATCCAACATTTACTGGTAGATGTTCAGGGCGTTGAATTCAAAGTATGCGCCCGAAAATGCCGATGGGTTGTTGTTAACATAATCTGACCATACTGTGAATCTTGTTTCGCAAAGAAAAGTCGAGTTTGTGGCGCTCACCGACACAGGTCGAAGGGCAGTTATCCGAAGAGTAAACGGCACCAGCCCAATCACCACCTGCAACAACAATCCGTTAGCTTGTGGTGCGCGACACACAGAAAAATGGAGCACCACGCACAGAAGGTTAGATTGATGATAATGTTCATAGGTCCGAAATGAGATGGGAAATCACAGTCCGTGTCCGGGAAGTAAACCGCAGGCGTGCCCTGATCGGAGATATCAGTGATTGCTTCAGGCGTCAATGCGAATTGATTACCCAGGTGCTAGTATCAATGGTGCTTCCTGGTGATGTCACTTGGGAAGGAACAGACGAACTACCACGTTCCCAGAAGTATATCGAAATGTAAGTGGAGCTCTTCTCAACTGCATACCTGGTCAATTTAGCGATGGTCGCAAAAAGAAAAGAAAGGGTGGGGAAAACTCACCAGCCGCCGCCGATGTTGTTAAAGTCTGGTCCGAAGCTGTTGTTATCATTGATTTCGACGCCACATCCGGAATTATTGTCAGTGTAGACGTCACAGTCGGTTCCCATGCTTGTTCTGAAATGGAAAGTATTGAACTAGAATGGATTTCCGAACAGCGTGAGGCACCTACCCCGTCATCGTCCGTGATGCTGGCATGTTACAATCTGGGAGGGATAAGAAACAGCCTGTCACTCTCGTCGTTGGAAACACCTACTCGCACTCGTGTGCACGGATGACAGGTTGGGTGTCTGGTTGTTGACGCCCTCAACAATATCGATTTCACCCTGTGTCCAATAACCGTTAGGTGGACTGATGACAGGACATGTCTGTGGCCCTCGCCTCATTTGGCCAATTATCACCGACTTCCTGGGAACAGTGTCAATCTCCCTTACAAAACTCAAAACTCGAAACAGGCACACCCTGTATACGACCAAAGATCAGGCGGCGGAAGCGTTAGTCAAAGTCTTTGTCCAAACCACTAAACAAACCCTTAAAAACACTTGAGCACCTGTGTATTCAGACAAACCAGACAACTTACAGACAGCGGGCCATGTTCCACAGCCCTCAGGCATGTGCCCAATATCGAAACTGTGGTTGCTTCAGCGGAAAAAAAATGCAGCAACCATTGTTCCACTCGCATCGCAACGTGGTTACTGTACTGATTGTTCGACATCAACCTGAAGGAGTTTCGACCCGGTCCGGAAGAGCTGAGAACAGTTGTGTCATCCGCGCGCAGAGTAACGGTGCTCCCAGAAACTGAATACAAGCCGTCCGCCTCTGCGGTCGACTGGTCGACATAATTCCTATCTCATACCATCAGCGAATGTGTCAGGTAACAGATAGTATCACATACACACGCCCGTTCGTTGGATCAGCAATCGCTTGCCACGAGAAGAAATTGAGGAATGCTTGTCCAGAGACGCTGTCAGTAAGCGAATAAGTTGCAGCTTCCGCGCACCCAGAGACCGCAAGGGCGACAAAGGCAAGTAACGCGGATTTCATCGCTGGAGGAGATCAACGAGGCTGATTGCTCTTGCACTAGAAGCCGAGGTCATCTTATAGTGTGACAAAATATGCCGAACTTACGATCGGGCATCCGCCATATGATACCCAATTCATGGGATCCCCACCTTCCGCCAGGTTGACCGCATGATCGTTGCCAGCAATGCCTATGACGAGCAAAGAGACGGATCTGGTCACCATTTGTCTGTCGGTGGGGTTGTCCTAGTCACGAGTAAGAGAACGTGTCATTGGTTTCCATTACCGGAGGGCCACAGCTTATGGTGAACTCGGGGGGAGTGTCATGCACTGTAGAGCTAGTATGGAAACCACCTCTCGGAGAGGATAGGAAACTGGTGCATGCAACGGACTTGAAACTCCCAGGCCAAAGAGGTTCTAATCAAAACAGCATAGCAGCGGAAGCGAGGGCATGTAATCATTCGCGGGAACTTACTGAGGACATGTTGCAGGCTACCCCAAAGCACGCATCGGACCCATGATCAGGGAATGTCCACACCGCTATATCGGATCATCATCGGAACCAACTTGGTCCATTCTAAACGCCGTGCTACGTGTCACGGGTGCTCTATGTGGAAACAGGGGCTCCAACTAGAGCAGCACGGTTCTAGAGATCACCCGATTACTCCGGGAATGCTATGTATGACCAGATGGTTTTGGGTGGAAGGGGTTTGAAAAAGTGTATCATAGTGTTATGTGATGCAAGAGTCAACTAATAAGTCTTCTGGAACGATTTACTCACCGACAGTGCGTCCGGTCTTTCAGTTTGAAATGATGAGGAAAAATATCCGGTCCCAAATCTGTGAAGTATTCCGTTGCAGGTCATCTAACGCATGCAACTGAGGGTTTGAAGCATACTTAGCCTTGACAATATAGGAACTCGGCGATTATGGGAATTTTCAAATTTTATTCGCTGATTTCCGCAGTCTTTGATCTTACGGATATGCCTTTAGTGTTGCATCCTAGCACTTTGTCAGTGGACCTTTTCGATCGAGGCAGCAACGCTATATCTAGCGTCGCGACTTGTCATACTCCAAGAATGAATGAGCGATCACAAACCTTATTAGGGTAGCAGGAGGTCACATGGACACTTAACAAGCCCATGTGACAGCCACTGCCAGGGAAAACAGGCCGCGCACCAGGCATTCCCAAAACCTTGGTAGCATTCGTAAGCATCGTTCAGTGCAAAAGCACTACAGGCTGCCGGAAAAGACGCTAATGACTCATAAAGCGAGTCGTCGCCTAAAACCAACGTTACCCCCCCTGTCGAGACGAAGGATCGATGACTGGTCTTTCCTTGCATGGCGGCTAGATGTCATATGGTGGGAGGAAAAGGCTAAATGGAGGATTGTCTCAAGCAATGCACCACTCACACTAACGCATACGATATTTCTCACCATGTTGCCATACGACTTGCTATGAACTCCATAGCCGGAATAAGGTTATTTCTGAACACCATGAGGCAGTAGAGTTTGGTAGAGTTGCCAGGCATGGTTCCCGGAAGCTTATCAACCCATCCGAGTCACGGCCCAGGGGTACATATTGAAGGCCACAGCGCTCGACGATGAGACTCTGCGAAATCAAGCACTCTCGTGACCTGTCAATAGTAAGCCCGTCGACATGTAGGGGCCACTTACTAGCTGGCACACAGACCTAGATGGTTTTGGCATAGTCCGTTCAGGACCGGCAAGTCCCATGGTCGTACGTTTGCCGTGTGTAAATTACCAGTTGCAGGGAGGCTCCAGCTTGGAGTCGGGCGAGCTGATCCGCATTTCTGATTTCATCCAACGCATTTCTTCCTCGTACTACTTTGTGTGCCACTTCATGAATGATCGAACACTGCCAAAGATGATACTAGTAACGTCAGCGTCGGTGTCGGCGTCGGCGGCACGGTGGGTGCTGCGCCATTTAATTACTGTTATCGGACCAACCAAAAGCGAGAGAAAACCGCCATTGGACTCCAGGCGGTCTGTCTGTCATCGCTTTAGCGGGGGCTGAAGCGTTGACGTTTCTCATCCGCCTATCCTTACTGCCGGCAAGTCGACTAGCACTAGTTGCCGCGTTGTTCTCTATCACAAACTATGCACCATTGTCTCCTCATTCCCGAGCTCACACTCTACATTATCCACTTTCTCGCGGATGACCGTCCGGCCTGGCACGACAGCCGCTATCTCAGGAACTCCAGGGACGTCGCGAGGTTTGCCCGGACGTGTAAAGCGCTCTCAGAGCCTGCCCTCGACGTCCTCTGGAAGACGCAACATTCACTTTCTCCCCTCGTCATGTGCTTGCCCTCCGACCTTTGGGAACTGACCAAACGCGCAAAGACCATTGTAAGTCGCGACCTCGCCAATGTTTCATATCTCACGTTGACGGCCACGCTCCTTCCTTTGAATCTACCCATGTAGTCGTTCAAGAGAGACCCCACCCCCCTAGACTGGGCCTCTGTCAAGAAGTATGCTCATCGCATCTGGTCCATCTCCCAACCTGCGTCGTTCTCCCTTCCCAGACTCGACGATGCTGCCCTGGCTACCATCATTACTCCGTCGAATTTCGGTTCCCTGTTTCCTTCTCTCCGATCCCTTGATTACTCCGTCATTTCGGTCGCTGCACCGATGATACATCTATTGACGAATGTCTTATCGACCGAGCGACATCTGGAGTCAATGACGAGTCTTAGCGTCATATGTCCCAGGGCATCACAGCGAGAGGAAGTCTATGACCTGTTCCAGGCTATACGCAGCAAAGCAACACGACTGGAAACATTAAGAATCGAATCCTTCACGTCTGCGTCATCAAATTCACCCCTTGCAGTGAAACTTCTGGCAGGGGAATTTAAGTTTTTGCGCAAACTAGATCTGAGCTGGACGATTCCTATCTCGGCCGAGTGCTTGGCCTGTCTCACCGGAATGGAGTACCTACAGGAGATGAGTTTACATGTGCGCCGCGATATTGGCCTTGAATTCTTGGTAAACGGCTGTTCTCCTGTCGAAACCGAAGATCACGGTAAAGTAACTACCAAACGGACATTTCCTGCCTTGAGGTCGCTCAAAGTCATGGCCCACTCGCTCGAACAATGTACAGCTCTCCTCTCGCTTGTTACATCACCTTTCCTTGATAGCATCATCTTCTCCTATGATGTCCAAGCCCCGAGTGCGCTTATCGAGTCATTCTTCCGCCAAGTACAGAAGACATGCCACGATGCAACCTCGATGTCCACGTCAACAGTGCCTCATACCCACTCTATCACCCTCAAGCATAACCTTGGCCCAGGCTCAAGCGCCACGTCTCCCTTCATCATCCACCCCTCCCAAACGCTCTCTCCCCTCCTCGCCCTCCCATACCTCCGCACCCTCCGACTCCTTCATCTCGGTACGATCGCCATCGACGACGGGTTCCTACGCGAAGCGGGGAATGCATGGGGCGCGCATCTCCAAGAGCTCGAAGAGTGCGGGATACCATGGGTAGGCGTGGAGGAGTCGAAAGACCTGCCGGGGTTCGTGTCAGCGACGCTCGACGGCGTCGGGGCGTTTGTGAGGCGGTGTTCCCGGCTGGAAAGGCTGCGAGTGGCCTTTGACGGACGGTACTTGCCATGGCCGGAGGCGTGTCCCGACCTCCGCGAACACCAGGAGGGGCGGGAAGATGATGAAAGCGAAGTGGACGCATCGTGTCAAGCGAACCATGTACAAGAGACGCAGAACGTAACGCTTGCGCCGTCTGCGCTTCAGGTGCTCAATGTCCGTGATTCTCCTATCGACAACCCGGAACGCGTCGCCGCATTTCTGAAGCGTGTCGCGCCTGCGTTGCGTGTAATCTGTGTCGAGGGCTCTTTGGACGTGTGGAGGAAGTGGAGAGAGGTGGAGGACCGGATGAAGTTGACCGGGCAATGTTGAGGTGCGCGTCACTTCGACCTCCTTAGTGCGTCGGAGGTAGGTCGGCAGGGAGGTGAGCCAACTTGCATGTATCATTATACTAACTTAATTATGCGCGCGGCTGGTCAACTGGTCACCATCAGCCGTCCACGGCGTGTGGATGCACGGTCACATTCGCAGATACGTACCATGTACCATCATACCATATGCTTGTCCTTCTCAGCGTTTTAGATCCCCATACCGGTCAATATCTTAATATCAGGCTTCATGAACATCTTGGACGTATGTATCATATATGTACAATACATGTTACGAATCACGATCTGTTGAATGATCGAAAGGATGAATCAAATTCAAGCAAACGTCGACACCAGGTTCATGGAACTCCGGGCTCATGGAGGCACATGGCTGCTCAGCGCTGCCACCGTCGACTCTACTTCCGATGCAAGACCGTGACCCTGGACATACGGTGTGCGCATCCATATTCTTTGCGGACCTCGCATGACCCGAAAGAGCCAATCACAGAGGTCGACTGACATTCTTTCTCGAATCTGGGTGGCTCCGTTCATCAACCCTGACCCATCGACCAACATGGTGGGTGCTTTTGCACGGATGTTATCTCACTGTATGGGCTACGCCACATTTTGGAATCTAGTATTTGATCCAGAGCTCCTTTTTCCGTCCAAATGGAGTTCAGCCGAGACCATAGACGCTTCGCAGATATGCGAGAATGTCCTTGTGATCAAGACGATTGCATAGGGCGACCTCCAAGTAAGCTGCGACGCAGTGCCATCGTACCAGTATACACGGAAGTGGGAGGTGCCCCCCGTCGACGCCGAAACGTGATTTTTCATGCACTAATCTCCACTCAGGCTGCCGCCACGCGTCCTTGGGGACAAAGGGTCTAACGTTCAACTTCTGAGGGTATGTCATCAAGAGTGCGGTTCTCTGTTATCAGGAAACTATCGAGGTGCGATGCAGACATCTGGTCTTGTATTTGTTATGGTAGCGCAGCCTGATACAACGTAAGCTATCCCCACCCGTCTGTGAAGAATTGCTGCTCTACGAGCGGGTCGCAGTATAGAGTCCCACCGCCAAGAGGTTTGTGGTGATTCTCTTCTATGTGATGTTAGTTTCGACGCCGTATTGAATGCTGATGCGTGTCATATCTGATCCTATCGTCTCGCAACTAAGTAATCTACTCATACCGTCTTTTCTGCTTTATTTCTTGTAGTCACATCCCCATATGTACTATATCGGCCGCCATGCAGTGCTTGGGATGGTCACAGCCACCCTGATGATTAGTAGGCTTCTACTGCGGCTTCGAGCACTAGTCCAGGTCGCGCCAAGGTTGACTGCGCTCCAGCAACGCCAGCAGTATAAATCACAGCTAGCAGGTGTGTGGGTCATCTGAAGATATCTTGACCATCATGCACTCACTACTAGTCCAGCCGCAACCTAGTGACGCGGAACAGGGCAATAATCCGTGGAGTTCGTATTCAAACGACAGAGATTCATCACCGTCGACAGTGACAACGACAAACCGCCTACGTGGTGACGCAGGGTCCGCGTTTCAGGACGACACCTTTGTTTCTTCCGGGCATACGACTTGGCGAGATCGTGATATGATACTTTCCCCTTCGCCTCCACCCCAACCCGCCGCCCAACAAATACATTCACAGCCTCCGCTGCAGGAGACAAATATGACTCAGCCGGACCCCCGAATTGCATCGCTCAAGGCCATATTCCCTGATTTCGATGACGCTGTCATGTCCGTTAAACCCAGCATTTTGTTTTCTGTTTTGGGTTTCTAAACTGTTTGATCTAGACTCGACGTGCTCGAATCGGCGGACAATGATCATGATCGTGCACTCGATGTACTCCTTGGGATGAACGATCCGTCGTTCGTTCCGACTTCCGCACCCCCGCGCCCACCACAATCACCGAACCAGTTCCAGTCCGATCCGTCCTTTAATGCACATGCCCGGCGGCAGACCTCTCAAGAGGCTCTCGATGAACAGTTCGCAAGGATGCTTGCCCTCGAAGAACAGCAAGCTGCTGCTCAGGAACGAGCACAACAGGATGGGTTAGGTTATATAATGTATCAGCCCTATCAATTCCGACAGGGAGGGGCGAGCGGCCGGGTTCGGTCTCAGAGTCAATCACAGACCCAGGGCCAGGGTGGAAAGGACACCATGGCCGAGTTCCAGCAAGGGTTCAATCGCATTGCTGAATGTACGTCCGACGCGACACCATCCGTCCACTCGTCTTGCAATCCGATCTCTTCCATTCCTCTTCTCTCTCTCGTTGACGCGTCTCGTTTCTGATAATTCATTCGTAGCTGGGAAGAAGACCTTTTCGTCCATCATGTCTAAAGTGAAAGCAAAGGTGCAAGAATTCGAACAAGGTCAGGGATGGTCGGGGTCCCAATCCCCCCCTCCCAGCCAAGCCCCACAATCGGCTCCAGCGTCGTATTATGCACCAAGTCAGCAACAGGACTTGGGACAAGGTGCATATGCGCAACCCTACGCGAATCCCCAAAGACAGACGAGTCAATCACGCCCAGCTCCGGCAAGCACGTACGCATCCTCTCCTCCAGGTTCAGGAATGCTGCGTCCTGCAGTGGCCGGGCCTGCGCAGTATACGAACTCGCAGCAGTCCTCGTACTATGATCCCAACGCACGGGGGTACGATCTCTACGGTGATGACGAAGAGATCCAGATCGTCGACAAGACGACTCCTTCTACTCCTGCTCCTGCTCCTGCTCCTGCCCCCGTCCCTGTCATTGCTACTCCTGCTGTTGCTCCACCTTCCGTTGCCACGCAGAGTTATGCAATATCACCACGCACTGATAGCCCTCGGCCTTCCTCGGAAGGGAGTTCTTCCCTGCCATCGTACGCTTCGCCTGTATTGTCCCCGTCAAGTGCGCAGCCACCTTCAACCAGTCCCCCTGTTCGATCGCTCTCCCCGACAATGACTGGTGCAAAAGGTACGACGCCTGGCGCGCCGGGAGGTGTCGATTTCAGTACGTATCCGCCTTTTCGTCTCATGTTTGTTTGTTTTCTCACTGGTCGTGCTTTCCATTCGTTTACAGGCAAGCTAGGTCTGCTGCCGAAACGCCCCATCTTGCTCGTGCCGTCCCAGCCCGCACCTGCTGCGGGCGGCACCGATGCAGGCTTGAGCCCAGCGCGTCTGTCTATCGCCAATTCGGAGAGCACGCTCGCTAGCCCGACGCACCGGGAAGAACCCGAGTTTGTCGAGAATCCATTCGAGGACAGGTGAACAACGGTGGAGTGTCTATAGATCTTCTTTTTTTTTCTTTCATCTTTTTTTTTTTTTGCTTATCATGTTCGTTTCTGTTTCAACGTCGGCGCGTGCTGCGTGGATGGGTGTTGTAATTGATAGTTTAAAGCGTGTGTGGAACTATATTGAGGCACCAGACCTTGTTGTAGATGACATGCAAGTACTCGCATTGTTGTTGTACAGTGTTGTCGAGTTCAAACATTTCCATATTATGAACGCCCGTCTCGAAAGTCATGATATTTTTTCGACGGTCGAATGTGTCGCTCTGCCGACGTGGCACTTTCTGATTCGAAATGGATCTCCAACTGCATGCTCCCTTCCCTAATCCTGCATCATCACATCCCCGCTCGCATCCACGCCCTCACTACCGCCCTCCCGCGCCTCCACGGGCGCCTGCCATAGCTCACTCCAGCGCGGATACACCCGCTTATACAACGCCATACACACCGTATCCATCTGCGTCACAGGCCCATCAAAACTCGCCTTAAAATACCCATGCGTCCCGAGCGACTCTCGAATGTGACCCGTCCGCCCAAGCTTGGTGTGCAGCTGCACCGGCCCAAAGTACGCGACGTCGTCCGGGTCAAAGAACATGTACCGCACTGTCGCAGTCTTGCGGTGCACACGGAAGGGGTGGCCCGAGAGGACGATGCGTTTGGCGATGATTCGGGTCGTGTCGGGGTTGAGAAAGGTGCCCATGGCGACGAGGTCGGGCGCTGTGTGTAAGCGTGAGCGTCCATCGTAAACCGAGCGTTCGAGGGTCTCACCGTGTGGATTCTCCGACTCTTGCAAGAGCGTGCAGGGTTGTTTGCCGAATACTACGGGTGCGTATACGCTCGCGACGACCGTCGTACCGTGCCACAGGAAACGCTCGAATTTGTGAACGTTGTTGACGCCTTTGCCGCCTCCCCGCGTGTGTTGGCTGTAGATGGGGTTGACGCGTAAACGACGCGGTCCATAACACAGAATCAAAGGGTCCTGAAACGGCGGATGTTGGATTGCGGTAAACGTTTGGATGGGCAGGCACATTACCTTTGACTTGACAGACCCCGAGCATTCGGTGTTACGTTGTACGGTGAAATGTAGCACCGTTTTCTTGTGCTCGTGTTTCAAAAGGCCATGGAGAACGATCGGGCCATGGCTCAAATCACTGGCCACTTGCGGAACGCCTTCCACGTGCACCGTAACTCTCGTTCCAGGCTGGAGGAAATTTGGTATGGAGACGTAAAGACAAGGGATAAAACATACCTCTACGCCTTCGCTCTCCCCTGCTTGAGATACATCCCGCTCCGTCCGCTTGAATTCTTCAAACTCGAATATCCTTGCATATTCCTTGGGTAAATTTTCGTAAGGATCCCATGGACTTGTCCGAAGCGACCGTAGACCGCGGTACCGTGCAAATCGCGTACGCGCGGGATTGTCACGGGGAGTGTCGATTTCATCAGGGAACTCCTTGGCATCACGCTCTTCTTGAGCACGATTCCGCCAGTTCTGAAGCCTGTGCGGAGAGCACGAATGAGCAGTAACCAACATGGAGAGGAAATGCGACTGACTGTCTCTCTTCTTCTTCGACATCAAGATCCTGGAACGCAACGACACTCTTCTTCTCGCTCTCCAGCTCCATCGCCTCGTCAATGGGTACCATTTCCTCTTCGTTGATTGCATCGTCCTGGTGATCATCTCCTTTATCCTCGTCACCGTCTTCATCATCGGTCTCATCGACGATCCAGGAAGCTTGGTATTCACTCATGCCTTTGGGTATGTGTTTGATTCGTTTCGGCGTTGTGCCTTTTTTTGCATCGGGTACTTGAACGTCGTCCATACCCTCTGGTCGCGTCACTGCTGCAGCCATCTCTTCTTCTGTCGGCCACGTCTGTTCGTTTTCCATACCATCCGGAACGTTTGTTGAGATCATGGAATCAGCCGCGGAGGGTACCCGTTCTGAAAGCACCTGAGGCTCGATTTCCATCGGAGCTACTTTGTGCGTTTTTGATCGAGCTGCAGGAGCAGACATGATCTATCGGTGACATGAATCATCAGCCCCATGCATCACGATCAACAGCACGGATATGCGCACTTTGGTCACTTGGTAGTCTCCAAAGTTGGGTAGATGGACGAGTCGGTTGGCACTCAGACGACTGCCCCGCACGATGCCCGTCACCTTCAAAGTCCCGTCCTCCCACTCCACGCTTTCGCCCACAAGCCATGCTCTTCCCGATCGCCATCGGACCTCACTAGGCCGACCTTCTGCTAGAAAGCGTAATGCATTTAGCGAGTCAGAAGGCGAGGACAGATCATGCACTCGTCCTTGCGAAGGGTCGAAATAGTGCATGAATGAGAGCAAGGATTTCAAGATAGCTGTACGCGATTTTGGGTCGAGTGAAGATGTGGATGGATCGGGTGGGATCGCAGACACAACAGTTGGGAGACCCTGGGCTTGCAATGTGCGAAGTAGGGTATCTCCCGCTTCGGGAACCTCTACGGTCGGGCTGAGGAGGAAGAGGACGTAGTCTGCAGCCTTGGCGGCATCGAGGGCGTCCCAGTGTCGGCCATATCGGACAGGGATGAATTGAAGGGAGGTCTTGAAGCGATGTGCCCTAGCAGCGTGGTGGATGGGTAAATGATGGACCACGAATGGAGTAGCTCGAGGACATACTTGATTTTCCATATCGGCGAATTCTCATCGATGCCATCTACATCCTCCGCAACGGATGTCGCAAGAGCACGGACTGCATCGACTGTACGAACGTCTTGGCACAGGGGGATGACGGCGACGATGCGGGGAGCACCATCTACGCCATTGAATATACGTGTAGACGCGATGAGGGCAGTACGTTTTGCAGCCTGAGCTTGTTTTTGAGTGTTGCGCCTGTTCAGGCGAGCCTGCGCTGTGGTGCTCACAGCAGGCGATTTTGGTGAGGGTCGCTGAGTGCGCCCTGATGCGAAATATGAGACGGCGACAGTATAGATCAGTGATAAACGCACCTTTTGCAAGGTCTTTGAGCGATGATTTCGTGGCATGTTTTGATTTAAAAGACTTGTTTTGCTGCAAGACTTGAATCAGAGAAACGAGCGGTAGATGCTATGATCATTGCTGACCTGCTTGAGCGTCGAGCGATGGTGGTGCACGGCTTCGACCATGATCAATGTCGCGTGTGAAGCGGCGTTGGTTTCCTTCCTTGAAGCTATGACGACTATGTACTCACGCCATGATACTCCACTTTGAAACTTCCTCGAGCTGAGGAATGCATCACGCCCTCCTCATATCCGAGATCTCTCAAGAAATATGCGCAGAATTGGACCAACCCTCTCTGCCTGCCGTAGCCCGCACTTGTCGCGCACTCCATGACCCAGCCCTAGACGTGTTATGGAGGGACTTGTACAGTATTTACCCCTTCCTCCATCTTTTAACACAGGCAGAGAGCGAACAGGCAAGTTCAACTTCTTGCACATCGCTTACGCTAACCAAAATTTGCATTAGCAATGGATGACCTTGCGCAAATATTCGGCACGCACACGGTCGCTCTACATGTGCATGATCGACAACTTTCCTTGTTTCGACCGATTTTCTTGTCTCCCCAGCCCACCAGATCCCGACTCCTTTTTTCCAAACCTACGAACCGTCGCATGGTATCCTGATAACCACTTGGCAATGCTACCATTTCTCCGCCTCCTGTGCGGGCCTGCATTAACCTCCCTATCTGCCGAATTCGCTACTGATCCGACCAGTCTCGCCATGTTGGCCGCCCTAGCAACTCTTTGTCCAAACATCATCGACATATCGATTTCCTCGGCAGGCACAACTCTTAGTGATGATCTGACGGATGCCCTTTCAACCTCAATCTGTCGTTGGAACGACCTCAAACACGTTTCTTGCGATGACCTTACGGTATCCGCTATGAAACACCTCAGTCAAGCGAAGAGCTTGGAATCCTTGTCCGTTTGCGCTTCAGCGCGCATGTCGTCATTTTCCCACCCCACCTATGCACAAGAACTATCTTTCTCTCGCCTTCAACGCCTCCATCTATACGCTGGATTATTGTCAACTGCGACCTCTTGCTTGGGAGGTCTCCACCTAGCATTACAAGAATTTAGGCTTGATTTATTTGATACGGAAGAAGTATTTTCTACCCCGTCCGGCTTACGGGACTTGTTTATCGCCTTTGCCGAGGCTTGTTCGCATGCTTGCCTTGTTAGATTCTATCTCTGCATCATCTATCCACACTTCCCTTCCCCAGATTCAGTAGCAACGATCCGTGACACTAGACCTCTTCTCAGTTTCGCCAATCTCCGCGTCGTCTCCTTTGACGGACTCTCTGGGTTCTCATTCGACGACGACGCCATCACAGAGCTCGCATCTGCATGGCCACACATAGAAGAACTCGCACTCTCGACCTACGTCAACCACCCCGTGGCATCCCTCCCCACATTCCGATCGCTCTTCCACCTCGTCCGCGCATGCCCGAAACTAAGTGCGCTTGCGCTCGTCATTGATACAACGGCGGTGGCTGCACTCTCCTCCCTTAGCGACGATGAAATCGATGTGTGCTCAGACGTCCTCGGTGATCTTTGCCTCGGCAACTCCCCGATCAGCTCCCCCGTCCCTGTCGCCCACATACTGCACGAACTCTATCCCGCATTGAAACAAGTTGACTTGAGCGTGTGGAACAAGGAGCCGCTGAATCGTCTTCCTCGGAGAGATCGGTACGAGGCCTCCTGGGGCATGGTGAACATTGAAATGTTCAATTTGAGGGAAAAGGATGCGAGACGGGTGAGTCTCTTTTTATCATGTTCCAATCGTTTTTCTGATGCACGCATTAGCACAGCGGGTTAAATGACTGACGGACAAACCACTTTATTCTATCAAAAGTATAATGTGTCCGTTTATTTATAGGTTCTTCACGGTGTGGGATCAGGTGGCGTTTCAGTGCATAAAGGGCATGTTAAGCTGCCGGGTGTTTGTGGAACGAGGTCGTCGAGCACTGCGGTTGGAGGTGTTCGCGTATGCTTAATGAAGACTTGGTTGCTCATCATGATCATTCCACACGGTTTAGGAATCAGACCTGTTGAATTAATGGCAAACTCGATTGTACTTTTGGGGGCTGTTCTATCACATCCAAGTGGGGATTCGAGCATGGTGTTCAGGATGAATTTAGCAGCAGAGTCGAATGACAGAATACAACGGTCATAAGAAAGCGTACGCCGGGCGGTCCTTCACTCTTTCCGCAGTCCCCCAGCAACTCCACCTGTGAGGATGCTTGGCAATTCATGAGCACTCAATGCATACAGCAAGGACACAGAACCGCTGATCAACAAAATCAGGGTGATCACGGTACCCGTGATCAACACGAACGGCCTACGAAAAATTGCGATCAAACGTCTTGCTTGCCAAGACCCAAAAAGCAAGAAACGCACCCGCTGACATCCCTCCGCTCGCACATCTCTCCCGCCCAATTCTGAACTTTACCCGCCTCGCTGACGGTCGTCGCACAGGCACACACAAAACACGCTTGCCCCGCCCGTGTTGCGTTCGTACACTGTCCATGTCCAGAGCACTTGTTCGTCGCATCCACACACGCAGCCCAGGAGCTAAAACACGATGAAAGCCCCTTCACAGGCTGTGGCGAAGACTGCTCGGCGAGCAGTGCGCTTCTCTTCTTGGTTGGCGCATACGTGATCACCGCCAAGCGTATCGACGTGTCCGCCAACGCGACCTCGATCGAAGCGCGCAACGTCTCCGTAGCGAGTTTGTACTGCTCGCTGGATGCTCCGTACGTTGCTGCGAGCTTTGAGACGCCTGTGAGCGCAAGCCCCGCGAAGCGGTCAGCTGAGGGCGTTGCGTCGAGGTAGTTGATGAGCGTCGCCACCTCAGCGAGAAACGCTTCGTTGGCCGGGGTCGGGGCGGAGAAGATGTCGAGCGTGCGCGGGATGCCTTGAGTCGGGATGGACGGCCCGCCGGCGACGTACGTGTATACGTGCGGAGCGCGCTGGTTGCACGTCTTTATAAACGAGGACAGCGACTCTGAACTGGATTCAGAAAAGGAAAAGGATGGCTGGAACGTCGATGGGACGACGTCTGTAGGCGGATGAGTGGGGACTTGTGACGGGATCTTTGTGTCACTTACCACGAGCGTATGCTTCGTCGACGAGTAATAGCAAAGCACTCTGATCGCCTTGTCCCACAAATTCACGTTCCTTGAACAAATGGTTTAGCCGTCCTGGTTGATCGACGATCTCGAACTGCTCGAGGCCAAGGTGAGCAGTTAGAACAAGATTTGCCTGTTGCGGGGAGAGGATAGACGGAAGGGATTCTGGTGGACTGAGAAAAACCGTAGCAGCTTGCGAAAGGCCGAAGAAGAAGAAAGTTGCTAGCAGTCCATACATCCTACGAGTTCCAATGCGTAGTGAGTGCGAGGAGAACAAGACGCAACGAT